>LPNX011157050.1:5125-27271 GCA_001517045.1 Pseudotsuga menziesii
CCCACCATTCCCAAAGAGAAGGGAAAATGGGATGCATGTATATTAGGGAAACACAGTAAACTGCCATTCCATGGATCTAATTTCAGAGCCAGGAGGAATTTAGAATTAGTGCATTCTGATTTATGTGGCCCAATGCCAACTCCTTCTGCCAATGGGAATAAGTATTTTATGACCTTTGTTGATGACTACTCAAGAATGTGCCAGATTTACTCATTAAAGAGAAAATCAGAAGCATTTCAAACATTCAAGGACTTTCATGCATTGATAGAAAAACAAGCACAATCTAAAATTGGTACACTTCGTATTGAAAATGGGAAAGAATACACTTCAAATGATTTTGAATATTATCTTTGCCAACATGGAATTGCACATCAAACTATAGTTCCCTACAATCCTCAACAAAACGGTGTAGCAGAAAGAATGAACAGAACCATAATGAATATGGTATGCTCAATGATGTTTTTTAAGAATGTAAAACTAATGTTTTGGGGTGATGCAGTGAAATGTGCAGCCTATTTGAGAAATAGAAGTCCCTCAAATGCTCTTGATAACAAGACTCCACATTACATGTGGTTTGGCCATCTCCCTTCTGTCAGGCATCTTAGATTTTTTGGTTCCACCTGTTATGCCTTGGTGCTCGAAGCAGAAAATGCATTTTCCTGGGGTACGAAGAAAACTCCAAGGCATACTGTCTGTATGATGAGGTAAACAGGAAGTTTTTTATTTCCAGAGATGTCATTTTTCTTGAGACTAATAAAAATGACCAGTCCATTGAGAGACAGCTTGATCGTTTGGAAAAATATCCTCATCCAAAGAAATATTCTGAAAATAAATATGAAATTCCAAACCTTGAAGGGGGGATTCCTATTCTGGATCAACCTTTGGAATTTCCATATGAAGCACCAACTCCCCCGCATGAAGAAGTTCCTGCTACTTCACAAGAGATTCAATTGGATGATGTGATTGAGAGAATTGGAAGAGTCAACCTTGAAGGAAATGAAGCACCGCCAACTGATCAACCAGGACCATCATGGAAGATTCCTAAATGGGCCACAAAGACACTTGAAAGTGTCCATCCAGATGAAGTTGGAAATACGGGAACGAGAAGTTCAAAAAGACATGAAGATGGAAGAGAAGCAAATAATTCAAGTGATGACATGGATGTATCATTTGATTGTGAATTTAATTTATCTGCTAACTTTGAACCAACTTCCTTTGAAGGAGCTTCTACTCGAGTTGAGTGGAAAGAAGCTATGCAGAATGAGTATGATGCACTCATGAAGAATGGAACTTGGAAGCTGGTTGACCCTCCAGTTGGAACCAAGCCAATTGGCTGCAAGTGGGTGTACAAGAACAAATACAGATCAGATGGCTCACTTGACAAGCACAAAGTGAGGCTTGTAGCAAAAGGCTATGCACAGAAGGAAGGAATCGACTATGAAGAAACGTTTTCTCCTACAGCAAAATGGGCTACCATCTGTACCTTACTCTCTTTAGCTGCTTAGAATGGGTGGAAAGTTCATGAGATGGATGTGAAGACTGCTTTCTTGAATGGAGACTTGAAAGAGAATGTCTTCATGTCTCAGCTAGAAGGCTTTGTTGTGAAAGGAAAAGAACAAAAGGTATGCAAGCTTGTCAAATCCTTGTATGGCCTAAAACAAGCGCCTCGCGCATGGTATGAAAAATTAACCGAGCATATTTTGAAGTTAAATTTCGAACATTTTGATCTTGATGATGCAACACTGTTTATAAATAAAGTTGGAAGATCTGTTGTGTATCTTATGGTGTACGTAGATGATATTTTGATGACAGGGAACAATGAGAGCTATATAGCATCCATAAAGAAATATTTGAAAAAAATATTTGAAATTACAGATATGGGACATCTCCACTATTACTTAGGAATTGAAGTCACTCAACATCCTAAGTACATATTCCTATCTCAGGAAAAATATGTTGGAGAACTACTAGACAAATTTTGCATGACAGAATGCAACCCTATCTCTACTCCAATGGAACAGAAAATGAAGCTCACATCAAGTGAAGGAAAAGAATTTGAGGATGTGACCAAGTATCGACAACTTGTAGGAAGACTTATCTACCTTACAACAACTAGACCAGATATTTCTCATGTTGTTGGCATACTTTCAAGGTTCATGCATAAACCTTGTGAAGGACACTGGTCAGCTGTAAAAAGAGTTCTAAGATACTTGAAGGGGACTCAAGACGTTGGACTCAAGTACTCTAAGGTGAATGACTTCAAACTTATTGGGTACTCAGATTCAGATTTTGATGGCGATAAGGAGATAGGAGTATCAACTTTTGGATACACTATGAGTCTTGGATCAGCAGCTGTCTCATGGAGATCACGCAAACAGTCAGTTCCGGCAGATTCAACAACAGAAGCAGAATATGTGGTTGTAGTTGAAGCAACGAAAGAAATAGTATGGCTAAGGAAGATACTTGAAGATTTGTAAGAAAAACAAGAGAACTCCACTTCATTATTAATCGACAATACTTCTGCAATCAAGCTGGCTAAGAATCCTAGATTCCATGATCGAACCAAACACATCAACACAAAGTATCATTTGATTCGACATCATGTAGAGGCCAAGACAGTCCATCTTCGACATTGTTCCACAAATGATCAAGTTGCAGACATCTTCACCAAAGCGCTTGGACGAGAAAAGTTTGAAAGATTCAGAAACATGCTCGGACTTACTAACACCCTTCAGATTAAGGGGGGGATTGTTGGAATATAATTCGTCGGGATTATACTTTATTGTAAATATTAGGAATATGAAGTGACTCTCGGATGTGTGATCCCAAAAGTCATCGTAGATGTATAAATAAAGGCATTCTATGGAGAAATAATAATGAATTCGGGAGTTATTCCACCTGACAAATATGTTAAAAGGATTTTTTGAATTTGTGACTAGCATTTATTTAAATCGTATCAAGGTGCTAAGGTTAATATAATAATTAACTTGGTAAACAAATTAAAATTCACAATGATTTCATATCTTATCCATAAATAAATATTTATGTCTATATATCTCATCAATATACGTGGCAAGACTAGGAGTTTATGTTAATTTTAATTTTTAAATATTAAAAATTATGTGAATGAATATGTAGACATAGACAATATTCATGCATTGATATAAATGAATATTTATGTGAATAAATCTCGTCAATATACTGGGAGTTTTTTTTATGCCTGCCAAGCTGGAGGTATATAGCTATCATTTAGTCAAACAATAATTTTGACATTAATTAATTTGTATACTTTTTCGAACGGTTTTACATAACCTTTATAAAATTCATATATTAAATTAATATTTTAAAAATAAAATTGTATTTTTTTTATTTTTTAAAATCTACTTTTTCATTTTATGATTGGTTCATTTTAATGATTTGACTAATTTCCTCTAGTGTGCAAATGAAATTGTTAGATATAAAAAATATTTAAAAATATATATATATAAAAAAGTAAAAATGTATAACAATGTCAATTGTCTTGTTTATTAAAATAGTAATAATGACTAATCTTAATAGATGTGACAATCACATCACAATGATTGACTATAACTATATCACTATACACAACTTTTATTTAAATATAATATTTTTTTTAAAATATATATATACACATCAATATATTATAATTTGTTTTATATAAAAAAATCGAAATAAAACAAATTATAATATTTTTTAGTTTGGAGCTGACTCCTTTAGATTGCAGCTCTACCGCTCTTTTTGTACATGGTAGATATGGGTGTAATGGACAGCATTTATTACTGATGGGTATCATATATTGGTTTAGCACTGTGCCCTCTCCCTTACAGAACCACTTGAGATGTGTCTCTTCTCGATGTCAGGCTGTAGGCCTTCTCTTATGTATGCTCTTTGATTGTAGCCCAATTATTGGGTGGGGCCAGTAGATTCCCTTTGATTCAATATGAATAACAAGGACAGGCTTTTTCTTTCTGAAAAAAAAAAAGAAGTAAATCCTCCTTTCATTTCTATACTTCACATTTGCTTGAGAAGAACTACCATTTCCTTAATTGATTGTTGGCTCTTTTTTGGGAACAAGAACTTAGGAAAACGTGATGGGAGGGAAATGGAGTTATATGTAAATATTTTAAATGTGATACTTAATGGGAGATTAAAGTAGGAGCAGGATTAATGTAGAAAAATGAAAACAAAGGGATATTAAAATGGAAATAAGATTGAAATGGGTAGGAATTTAGGATAGGAAAATAAGGTGAAAAGATATGCAAATAAAGAAAGGGTAATAAGGAATAAGAAAATGGATAATAAAAGGGAATGGTGAAAAATATGGAGAAGGGGAATGAGATTTTAATCAATTACATTTTTAAATAGGAATGTTTTTTTAACTTTTGGACCTTGGACCTAATGAGATGACATTAATAGTTATGATTAATGGATTTATGGATGGACGTAAACTTCATGAATTTTAAGTGACAAGACGTAATAGACCTTTACTTGTCGAATTTTGATACAATGCCGAAAGGTCAAATGGGAAAAGGGTGGTATTTGTGAGTTTCCCATTTTTTTGTATGAGTGGCGAAAAAAAATTTCAAGGAGAAGAACCAAAAGAGTGGACTCCTCAGATGATTCAACGGGTGAAAAAAAATAGAAATTCCATATTTAGGGTTGTTGATTTTTGGGTTGATAGTATTTTGGGTGGATATATCACAACAATCATCATCGACACTATAAGGTCATATAGTCAAGTGGAAAGAGAATTTTTCTAATGACCCAGAGGAAGGTATTTGACATCTTTGAAAATATGGATCAAAATTCTTTTATACAAAAAAATATCCTCAGAATGGAATTCGACAATTAAAGAACTGTGTATAAAGACTTGGGTTATGTCGCGGAAGAAGTGCGAGAAAAGTAAGGTGATATGTTCCCTAGTGATAGTGGAACTGCAATAGAGGGTGAACGTCTCAGAAGTGGAAGGAGATTTCGGTCGGTGAAATTTTTTTTAAAAAAAAGAGAAAAAGAAGAAAAAAAACAAAAACAAAAACAAAACCCTCTGAAAAATTTTAGACTTGATCGTCAGATATGGGTTGTTACAAGAAGAAACAAAAAGCGTCGTAGACTGCTAGTATGTTGCAGAGAGAGGAAAATTGTCATAGACTCTTTGTATGTCGCAAGAGGAGAAATGATGGTGAAAACAATCCCTCTATCATAATAAAAGGAAAATGTCGAAGGTTGAATACAGGTCATAGAAAGAGTGATGTTGTCGCAAGTTAAATTGGAGTCGCATAAATGACTGCTGGCTGTAATTAATTTAAACGCCCAAGATATTTTGGCGACATGATTTTTGGTCACTTTCATCTTTATCATACAATAACTACCATTGATGTGACATGCAAGTGTCATAATGCATAGAAGTTTCCTAATAATCATTCGAATGATCAACCCATGTGACGAAAATGACAACTACCTTTCCATCAATTGCCCACTCGTGTGGAGGACCAATAGAATGAACGGTTATATGTTATACCATTCATGCCCAAGTTTCAATTCATTCTATTGCATTCGAGAAAGAGATTGTTGTCTACAACTGTAAGAGCCAAAGTGAGTTTTCCACAGAGCACAGTTATTTCAATTTCCAGCATAAGCATAGTTGAATAATGTGGTGTCGCAACCTTATCACCCACCCTTATTATGGAAGACACTATCGGATATGTTCCACCATAGGTCATGGCTGCAGAAGAAGCTGAACAAATTCCATTCATCCTTGTAGTAAGGTTACGATCAGACCCACCTGGATCGTCAGTGGGGAAGCCCTTTAGAAATAGTAAGAAGAAAGAACCACCACCACCACCACTAGAGTAGGAGGAAGAACCAGGGTGTGTGACTATGTTTCCAGTCTATATTCTACCAAGACAATATGATGTACCTAAAATTAGAGTTCCGAAGAATGCATAGTACCCACTGGTAGCACCAACTATGCTGAAAGGAGTTCAGGTATCGCAAACATACTTCCAAACCTTAAGAAGCTGACCTTTTTCGATCATGATATAGGTAAAGTTACAGGATTGGAAATTAAGAACTACATGGTTGTTGTACAAGACACACCAGATAGCTTGAAGCGCCTAGTTCCAATGGAATGGGAAAGAGGAATGGAATTATTCTAATCCTGAAATAACTTCAATTATAAATAGTTGAATCCTTCTAATCCTAAAATACCTTCACTTATAATCCTTTAATCCCTAACCCCTAATTCCTAGTTAACCCCAAACACCTAAACCACCTAACCCATAAGCCCTAAAGCCCCAAACCCCTAAGTACGTATGCATCTAAGCACTTGGGGATTATGGTTTATTTAAGGGCTTAAAGGCCTTCAGGAACTAACAACAAATAGGGTTTTATTGAGCAATAAATGCACCAAACGTTGTCCACCAATAAATTAATGTTTAGTATGGGTCGTATGTGTTAGTGGCACATACGTGTATTGGTGCACATGCGTTAGTTTACAGTTCCTCTATTTTCTTTCTCTTCTTCTCCCTACACCCCCCTCCCTCTCTATAACCTCACTCTCCCTCCCTTGTTATAACCTCACCACCCCTCTCTCTTACTTTCCACCCAATCCCCCTCTCTCTTCCTTTCCAACCAATCCCTCCTCCCTCCCTCACCCCCTATCTCCTTAACCAAAGGGGTTGGGAGTTTTAGGAATCCATTCAATGAATAACACCTAAATCCATGACATAGGATCTCTCAAGGCTAGACTTGATTACAAGTATGAAGATCGATGTGGTCATTCTAAGGTATTGGATTCTAGGTATGAGTGTTTGGGCCCTATAAATGGTTGAGGGATGAAACCTTAGATTTATGCCTTAAAATAAGAATCTAAACATCCAAGTTCAAGAACGATGCCTTAGTCTAGTACACATGATGTCTCAAGCATATCCTTGGATATGAGTAGCGATATTAATGATATTAGGAAAGTATAATTATTAGGTATAGGTCTGAGGGTCTTAGACAAGCCTGAGGGACAAAATTAAGGCCTTATTCCCTAATGAAGATGATATAAATCTAGGCTCAACATCGATGCCCAAAACAAAAATGACCTCCTAAGGGGATATCGAGACCATTATGATTTTTCGAGCATAATGTATTAGTCACAAGGCCATAAATAAGGTCACATGAAGAAACCCATGCATTAGTCCCTAAAGGATCATTTTGCACATCCAAAGTAAAAAACAATGTCGTTAAGCAACAAATATGACCTCCCAAGAGAATCCTTCACCTTTGAGTTAGCATATTAGCACCATTAGTATTTTTGGTGAACTAGGTTGAGATCTCAAGGTTTGGAACAAGGTTAAGCAATGAAATTTAGGGATAGGACCAAAAAGTAGCTCTGAGGGCTTAAAGTCCATCAACAAGGCCTCAAAACCACCACACATGACTTATTTATGGTATCTTTGTCATTTAGTGGAAATACATGCACCATTAGAAGGTTTTTAGTTACAAGGATAGGTTGTGGCTTCATGGACATTGTTAATGGAGGAAACTCAACTCTTGTGATTTAAAATAAACTTTTGGGCATCCAACTCAAAGAATAATGCCTTATACCACCACCAATGGTTTCTTGAGAATATCATCTACTTCTGACTTGGTATATGGGAACCATAGGCAGGTTTTGAACACTTGGTATAGGTTATTTTTCATTGACCATGGCTAGTCAGTGAAACTTGGGCCTTATGTGCTAAAAGTGGCATATACAGAAGGAAAAATGCATATATATGAAAGCTCTCTTCTGTATATATGCATTTCTGTCTTCTGTATATGTGCATATATAGAAGAGAGCTTCTACAAATGCCATATATGGAAGGAAAAAATGCGTAGTTTGCGTATACGGAAGGCATAAACGTGCATATATATGAAAGATAGCTTCAGTATATCCGCATTTTGCCTTCTGTAAATGCGCATTTACGGAAGGAAAAATGTGCATATATGGAAGCTCTTTTCCGTATATGCACATATATGGAAGGAAAAATGTGCATATACAGAAGAGAGCTTTCGTATACGTGCATTTTGCCTTCCGTAAATGCGCATTTACGGAAGGCAAGATGCGCATATACGGAAGCTCTCTTCCACATATGCACATTAATGTCTTTCGTATATGCACATTTTTCCTTTTGTATATGCACATTTACGAAAGGTATAAATGTGCATATATATAAGCTCTCTTCCGTATATGCACATTTATGCCTTTCGTATATGCACATTTATGGAAGCTCTTTTCTATATATGCACATATATAGAAGACAGAAATGCGCATATATAGAAGGACAAATGTGCATATACGGAAGGCAAAATACACATTTTTTAAAAACAAAAATGTGCATTTTGCCTTCCATATATGCCTTCCATATATGCACATTTTGTCTTCTGTATATGCGCATCTACGACAGAGGCTGATTTCGCTGGAGAAAGATGCACACTGTTTTCACAACTGGATCTCGGTAGAATGTTTAAAGGCTAAGATTGATCGACGATGGAGGTTTATGAAGGAGGAGATCAAGGGTCGGTTGCCAATATGCTAATGAAAGGTGCAGTTTAGTTATTATGTGAAAGGCTGACAGTAAGTTGGGAAAAATATCTACAGTGGTAAAAGAAGAGATGATGGATCTACGGTTGTGAAGGGATTCACTACTAAGATTTGTAGGAAGGATGAAGTTGGATAATATAGCAAGAATGAAAATACAAGGGTAAATAGTAACCGAGATCACTGAGTTGAAAACATAAGACATCAAATCTACAGACAGAGAAAGATTCACCTAGGTAAGATGCATGGCAAATAGCTAGTGTTGATGTTCAGCATCGACATGCTTCCAAGAGGTTGAAGCATAATTCCAAAGGAGAACCTACATTGTCATGTCAATATTTTCATGTCATTATGTTTAGGACTCCATGCTGATCGGCTCCATATTTTGTTTCCCAAATTCTGAATCCATTTGACCTTTTCGGCAGTCTATCAAAATTCGACGAGTAAAGGCCTATAATGTCTTGTCACCTAAAATTCATGAAGTTTGAGTCCATCCATAAATCTATTAATCATACCTATTAGCATCGTCTCATTAGGTCCAAGGTCCAAAAATTAAGAAACATTCCTATTTAAAAATATAATTGATTAAAGTCTCTCCTTTTTACCCTTTTTATTATCCTTTTTCTTTAATTTTTATTACCCTTTCTTTAATTCCATAGCCTTTCATCTTATTTTCCAATTCTAAATTCATACCCATCTCCATCTTATTTCCATTTTAATATCCCTTTGTTACCCTTTTTCTTTATTAATCCCTCATACTTTAGTCTCCCACTAAGTATCACATTTAAAAGACTTACATATAACTCCATTTCCCTCTCATGACATTTTCCTAAGTTCTTGTTCCCCAAAAAGGAACCAATACTCAATTAAGGAAATGGTAGTTCTTCTAAAGAAAATGTGAAGCATAGAAATGAAAGGAGGATTTACTTATTAAAAGGCCTCCCTCTCTTAAGGTTTTCATTCCCTTAACAAAGTATAATAAAAATCTTTTAAATGTTTCAAGCCACTATGAATAAGTTTTCAATAGAATTTATTGATTCGAAATGAGGTGGTCTCATCATCAAAACGCAACAAAACTATTCATTTTTCGCTGGAATTTTGAAGATATAAGACGAGGACATGTTTCTTGGATGAACTTGACAGATATGTATTATTGGCACCCCACCAGCCATGTTAGTGATATTAATGGGCATGAATGGCTTCCATCCAGATTTTTTTTGGATATGCATAATACCAACATTATCAAATATATTTGATAGAAAATTATCAAAACATCTATATATGGGTTGTATGCATAAAATTTATGTTACATAGGCCCAATGTAACAGATTACAGTTGACAAAGAATATATTACATTCAGCAGGGATAAGACAGGCGTCAAATGAAAGAAGAGAGAAACACTGAAAACACTGTCAACATTCATATAAGAAAAAAATGCCAAAGTTGCAGAGAATGTGAGTTGTCGAGTGCTGAGCCATATTGACATAAATGGAAGCTAACTAATGAGATGAGACAACCCTACAGTGACCAGTTCAAGCATGAGCAGGTTGGATCACAATTTTCAACCATCTCATTCCTTTCATCTAGCTCGAAAATAAGCCAGCAGCCCGCGGCTTCACAGCCACCTTCCTCGTCACCTTTCATCAAAAATTTTATCTGCATTAGAAGCTGTAGTCTGTGCGACACAACAGGATGGAAATTAGCTTGCAAGTGGAAATGGAGGTCGCCATAGACTAGTTGGCCCTCGACAAGCTCAACAGCCACACCGTGCACTAGGCTAATGAGCTGCCCCTTTACTCGCTCTGAAGGAATTTTTAGAAGGCCCATTCCAATCCTTCTTACAATGATTTATACATAGAGAAATGAGCAACACCGGCGGATCACTGGTTTCTTTGCTTAGCTACCTCATCACGGACTTCCTCCTTGGGTGGGCCTCACAATCTACGCAGAGTCCATTTGTCAGATCATATGGGATGATCTGGCTCGCAATATTCCGTACCTGGTATAGAGAGTTTACTACTGGATATGCTCATATGATGCATGGATGGACTATGGTGGAGCCATGAGCTGGGAAAATTCTTTAAGACTCTACAGCTCAATGGTTAGCTTTCGTCGTCGAGACAACGATGACTTAGAACTTAGGACTGTTGTTAATGTAATCTACAAAGCATTAAATACAAAGAGACAACGATGATGTAGGACATAAGATTGTTATTAATGTCAACTGCAAAAGCATTAATTACAAAAGGCCAAAAATGGCGTATGACTGCTTTCCCTCCCTCATCCCGCGGTCGAGGAAAACATAAAAAATACAAGGCCAAATAGATTACATATAAATAATAATTAATAATAACAAAACAACTTTTATTTGTTACAAAAAAGTTTTTAATTATTTTGAAAATTTTAAGTAATATTGAGTAGAGACAAATCCATCACCGTATATCTATATTTCTGACATAATAATGCAAAATAAAATCTAAAAAGTATTATTTTGAATGGATGATTATAAAAAAGTTAAATTTTTCATAGAAATATTTTAAAATACTGAATCATAATTTACATTTAATTTACAATTAAAATAAACAAATTGCAACTTCACCACACTAGCAGCCAAATTTGTCAAGTGCTGTAGCATTTTTTGTTTTCATATTAATGTAGCTAAACAATTTTTCCTGAGCAACAATATTACACCTACGAAGTTCATGTGTCAGTCTCATAGGCTAATAAAAATGGAATATAGATGACTATTATGGTAAGCAAGCATTTTATTTATTTTAGGTTTTGGACTTTGGGTTTTGATTTCAACTAGGTTAAATATCAATTAATTTTAGGAAGTTACATCTTTATGGATCAATCTCTTTTTCATATATGCATCTTTATATCTATCTTTATATATTATAATAATAATAAATTTTGTTTTTATTGAGTTAAAACACTAGCATACATCCATTTTAAAAGAAGTTCTATTAAGCACGAGGAAAAAACCCCTTTTTAGAGTTTAAATTTTGCAGAAACATTTCAATTTATCTAATTTGTTTACTTATATATATATGTAGTTGTAATTGTTTTAAATTTTGAGGAGACATCTTATTTTTATAATAATTTATTATTTTTTAAAAATGACACATCCACCTCTAGGATGAGCTAGGAAGGAATTACACATCTCTCCTTGGTGTAAAATGCGCATCTTCCACCCAATAAACTGAATACATTGGTGCACAGATTCCAGAATGCAAGGTACAGGTTTGGAACACCTTGGTTCACACATTCTACATCAGACCCTATAGGTGCCCTCTATGCCAAAATAATGCAGAATCCATTGATCATGTATTTGTCTCCTGTCATTGTGCCTGTGATGTATGGATTCACCTCTTACACTTGTTGGCTCTGGTGTTTGTTGGGTTGGAAACAATGTCAATAATGTATGGCTGACATGGTCTCGATGTTTCTCCTATGATACCCTTCCTACTTTTGTTGCTTGGAGAATTTGGCTAGCCACAAATTATTGAGGGACGTTGTTATGGTATTTTCAAATCTTTCCCACAGGAGGTCTCTAATAAACCAGCTTGCTCCATCACTCCTCCACCATTGGATGCTTCTTACCCTTGGGCCTTCGTGGATGGAGCTTCACAAGGTAGGCCTAGGTTCGGCGGCCCGGGTGAGCTCATCCATCTTACCAACTCTCTTTTTAATCCAATTCGTTGTTGGTCTTGGTGATGTGACATATAATATTGTTGAATTCTCAGCTTGTCTCATCATATTGAAGATCTCTCTAGTATGGGGTACAACATCTCCATATTTTTGGTGACTTCAAACAGGTTATCGATTCCCTCAAGTTGAGCAAGCCTCCTTGAAACATGTTTCTCCTTCCTTTCTACAAGGCCATTGATAGGACCAGACCACTTTTCATCCTGCTTGTCTTCCAGCACACTTTTAGGGAGAACAACAATGAGAGAGGCCTTCTTTCCAAGAAATGACGACTACTATTGTCGAAAGGGTTTATGGACAAATGGGAGATGTCTAATAGCATCTTGACATATTTGTGATGCTCTTGCCTCTAGTTTCTTCCTTTGTTTTGTATTTGTGTAGTTATTACACTGTTTTATGATTATAGAAGGCTCTTCAAGTAGTGAAGCTTTTTACAGCTGAACATTGGTCTTACAGGAAGAACAGCTTAGACCTCTATTATGGAAAGTATAAACATGTCTAAATGGGTGAATCCATGAATATGGGTGTCTATTTTGGGGGGTCTTATGAGAAAATAAATCTTTTTTTTTTCATGTTTTTCAACTTTGGGCAAACAAAAGTGATATTTTTGTTTAGAATTTCACTTTTAAGTAAAAACAAAACTTTCACATAATTATGTTAGCTTTCTATTCATAATTTTTTCAAATTTTTTTATTGAGCTTTGATATGTCTATTTGGCAAATGTTTGACAGTGTGTCCTTATAAAATGAAAGGACTAAAAAATAGTCATGTTTGGTTGTGCCCCTAAAATCATTGTTAAACTTGTGTTTTGCAAAAAAAAAATGCTACGACAATATAAACACAATAGACTAGAGGATGACTATAAGTTTGTCACCAACGGATTTATATACTAATTATAATATTTTTTTAATTTGATCAATGGGAAACCTTGTCGATTTTCAACATGTTTTTGGTTGCGCCACTTTTCTCTCAATTGACTATAAAACTTTAAAATCTACGAATACCCTTTTAAAGTAGACACTCCAATTAACGACACCATATATGTTTCAATTTTTTTGGTGGTTTATTTTTGAAGTTATATATTTTTCATTTCACCGCATTTTGAAAGAGATGAAATGAAACTCGACACATGTTAAGAAACAAAAAAATTTAAAATATCGAATCTCACCTATACACAACAAAATCTATACCTACGAAAATTAGATTCAATGATGAAACTAATGGTATCAAGTCCGATAGTTGATTTGTAGTGTAAGACATCCATTTTACCTTCCAAAAATGGAGGAACCTGAAAACTGTGCAGGTTTCAAGTCTCAAAGGTTATTCGGCCCAATAATAATTTTTCGTTACACAACCATTATTTACAGCAAAGGTTTTTCATCCAAAAAACCAAACGCAAAAAAAATTCAATGTCTCCATCCATTTTAACGGTTCACCATTAAACATTATTCAGCCAAATAAAGGATCGATTCTTTGGCCGAATAACTATAGTTATTCAGCCAAATAAAAATGTTATTCGGTCGAATAAATATAGTTATTCATCCAAATAACTTCCGCTATGTTTCTCAGGCACCCGATTCTCACGGAAGTGTTACCCAGCTTCGTGTTTTCACCCAAATGAATCATATGATTTTATCAATAAAGCTAGACTTTTTCCCTTGGAAAAAAATAAACTAAAAAAACATTGGTAAATGATCAAACTTTTATGAGAATTTGAAGCACAATACAAAGTTTATTTTTTAAATTTGACAAAAAAATTGGTACAGCAGCTACATCTCTGAGTCCCTAGTACTGTATTGACTCCTCGCACATCAAAAGAATGGATGAACTGTGACATGCGGTCCTATAGGAGGCGAGCAGCCTCACACCGTGGATAGTATATATGACATGGATGAACCTCTGCTTCCACCTCCTTCCTGTAGCTTTGTAGAAGCTCGTAATATAGTAGCCTACTCTCTTTAAGCAGATCCAACCCTGCCATAGGCACCAGCACAGCCAACAGTGGAACCTTGCAGAGGTCGAGGGATCGAGGCCCCTAGGGATTACAGTTTGGGTAATCACGGTCGGAGCCAGGGGGAAGGGATAGCCTCCAGAATAGCTCTTGTAATTCCAACACTGTAGCATTGACCTCGGAAGCTACCTTCTTGCTTTCGATTCTCTCCTTGCTTTTGAAATAGGGATGGATAACAATGATCCCTCTCAGGTTGAGAGGCCCCAGGTCTCGAACAACGGTCCTCAAGCTAACGGTGTGAACAATATTGTCACCCGCACTCTCCCTGGCCATGAAATACCATGAGTAATCGTCGTACGACTAAAGCCAAGGCTCTGTCTTGCCACCGAGGGACACGACCCATTCGATAGCTTGGCAGCAGTCGTTGTAGACAGTGGGGAGACAATGGTCAGGCCAGACGATAGTCGATGGAGATTAACAGCACCCGGGCCCTGTCGGCGAGGCCGCTAATGAGCAAGTGAAAGTTTTCCCAGGAAATAGAGCCGAAGTAGAAGCCACCCCCGTGGAAGTAGAAAAGCAGTGGCAACGTGTGAGCATGGGGTATAACCTCATTTGACAGGAAGAGGTGATCCCATATGCCCTTGGCTGGATCAATGGCAATGTCCCTTGACTTGGCACCCTCCACTGGCACTTCCTCTGATGCGAGCATCAGTGGATGATCGTAACGCGAGACGGCGCTATCGACGAAAAGTTTGATGAAACCGGGAATGTTTATCACCAATGTCTACGGGATCTCCATTTAAAAAAAAAAATCAAAGCTACTCTCCTTCTTTTGTTTCTGCTTCTTTAACAGCGAAATACTCTAAGCGACAAGCATGTGCATATATAGAATCCGAGTTCGAACTATTTTTAGAGAAATACTAGCAACAACCACATTAAATTAATTATTGTGTCTAAATATGTCGGTAGGCTTAAATTTAAGCACAGACTATAGGGAAAGACATTAATATAAAAAGTATGTGCCTAATTTAAGCCTATCGACTTAAGTTTAGACATATTAATTAATTTAATGTGGTTGTTGCTAGTAACTAGTAAGCACATAGATATATTTACAAAGTATTGATGGGAATAATATTGTTTATTTAATTATTATAATATATAATAATAAATATTTTTAATCAATAATTATAATTAAATTTATTAAAAATGAAATTTAATATCTATTTGGATTTAAATAAATGATATCATTTTACACATTGTATTTTTTTAAATAATAATAACAAAAGCGTTAGCAATGAGGGGAAGTGTCGATCTATACAAGCAACCTCAAGGTTCGAAGTGTCTGTCCAGTTTCTTGGGGGGGTAATGGGGGAAGCGTTAGTGCTTATAACCCACACATCCATCAAGCGATTTTTTAGTGGGGGTTATCAGTCATAGCTTCTATAGTGTAGGCCATAGTCCCTTTCCCTCTCTCTATTGCAAGGGTCTTTAATTGCAATATCTCTATTGGGCATTTGTCTTTCTATCTATCTTTCTTCCGCAATCAATTGAACTGTTTGTTTTTTTTAGGTAGCCATTCAACACCATTAGCATTTATAGTGTTTTAGTTGATGGTCAAATTAGCTTATAGCCGTGGTGTTATTAATGGGACCTCTTTTTTCTCTAATGCTATTCGAACAATAAATAAGATCGCTCTTTAAGTCAATACCTTTAGTAATAATATTGGTTAGTTAAGCCTAATTAATGTTAGGAAACAATTCATATAATATTGGTTAGTTAAGTGTAATTAATATTAAGAAACAATTCATGTATTAATAATTTTATTTTTAACATACATTATAATATATTATAATATTTTAGATGATAGTAAAATTTTAATAATTATAATTAGTTAAGTGTAACTAATGTATTATTACATAATAATATTAAATACAATATATTATTTTAGATCTTAATAAAATAATATTAAAAATAGTTAATTATGTGTAATTATATATTAATTTTATAATAATATAATTTAAGTACAATGATATTAATTTTAATAATACTATATTATATTATTTTATTGTGAATATCAAATTATTGTAATATAGTATTTAATTAAAATAACTACAATAAATTAATAATACAAAATAAGATTAATACAAAGAAAATATGACAATAAAATTATAATAACTATAGTTCATTAATGTTTTATTACATAGTAATATTCAATACAATATATTATTTTAGATCTTAATAAAACAATATTAAAAATAGTTAAGTAAGTCTAGTTATATAATAATTTTATAATAATATATTTACGTACAATGATAATAATTTTAATAATACTATATTATATTATTTTATTGCAAATGTCAAACTAATATAATATAGTATTTAATTAAAATAACTTCAATAAAATAATAATAAAAAATAATATTAATGAAAAAAATATTAATATTTAATAATAGTAATATATTTTATTATTCTATTGTCAAAATATAGTTATAAGTGAAAATATTGATTTCAAAGTAATAAAATACATTATTTAATTAGTAAAAAAATCTGATAATAAAATTGTCATAATTGTAGTTAGTTAAGTGTAATTAATGTTTTCTTACATAGTAATATTCAATACAATATATTATTTTAGATCTTAATAAAACAATATTAAAAATAGTTAAGTGTAATTATATAATAATTTTATAATAATATATTTGAAGTACAATGATAATAATTTTAATAGTACTATATTATATTATTTTATTGTGAATGTCAAACTAATATTTTAGATCTTAATAAAATAATATTAAAAATAGTTAAATAAGTGTAATTATATAATAATTTTATAATAATATAATTTAAGTACGATGAATTTAATTTTAATAGTATTATATTATTTTATTTTATTGTGAATGTGAAACTAATATAATATAGTATTTAACTAAAATAACTTCAATAAAGTAATAATAAAAAATAACATTAGTACAAATAAAATATTAATTTTTGATAATACTAATGTATTTTATTATTGTATTGTCAAAATATGGTTATTAGTTAAAATATTGATGTCAAAGTAATAAAATATAGTATTTAATTAAAATAATTGTATTAAAGTAAGAATAAAATAATAACATGATTTTTATAATATATTATTTTAGATGTTAATAAAATAATATTAATAATAGTTAAGTAAGTGCAATTATATAATAATTTTATAATAATATTATGTATCGATGATGTATATTATGTATGGGTTTAGTTTTATTTTGAATTTTTTTTTTGCATTTTGAAATTGATGAAGGGTTATCTTGGATTATGATGTTCATTGGTGCTTATGGTGTCTTGTGACATTCTTTCATGGTTATGTTGTACTATGTATGTGATATTTCATGAATTATGTCGAATTATGCTGTAGACTCTAATAGTACAACATTTGTTTAAATGATATGTAATTAAGGTCAAATTGAATTATTTTCTAAGCAATTAAAGTTCCATATCTTTTATGATTCGTCATGTTTATGAAAAAAATCAAATAAATTGTTATATGTAAACTGTGATTCAGTATGGTTGTGTTTTTTAATGTAATTTCTTGCAATTACACATAAATAATTACTGAAATAAGCATGATAATTATAATAAAATGATGTAAGCAGGTGGGAGTGTGGAAATTTGATAGTATTTGTTGGAAATGTGAGGTTGCAACATTACCATTTTTATAATAAATAGTCAATATGCTGCTCAGGACTGCATTCATGAATATAATTCACATTATAGTCAATATAGTTAATAAGTTGCTGAAATGTTTTCGTAGACTCTAATACTCCAACAGTTGTTTAATTTAAAATGTATTTAATGTGAAACTAAATTTTTTTATAAGCAGTTCCACTTCCATATCTTTTATGATTGGTGATATTTATTTTATAAGCAATTTCAGTTCCATATATTTTAACGCCAATGGGATTTTAATTGCAACAATTATAAAACTGTGTACATTAGTTCAACTTAGTATAGAAAGTCATCATAAATTACATGATCGTTATTTATGTTGTTTTCATTTGAATAAGGCATGAATGTCAAATCTGGAGCAAATATGGAATATCTTCGTTATTTCAAGTGGGAAAAAATGTTATATAATCTACAATGTTTGTACTGAAATGTTTTCGTAGACTCTAATACTGTAAAAGTTGTTTAATTGATGTGTATTTAATGTGAAACTGAATTATTTTCTAAGCAATTTCAGTTCCATATCTTTTATGATTCATGATGTTTATGAAAAAAATCGAATAAATTCTTAAACGAATAGAAAAAGTCACAATTTCAATATAATACTAAGCATTGCATTCATGAATATAATGTAAATGATTGTATGGATTGTTAAAATTTAAAATCTCGGATTTTAATTGCAACAATTACATATATTATTTTAATTGTTATTTGAGCAAGTGAAATAATGTATTGATTATTTAAATTGTAATTTGAGCAAGTGAAATATTGTAGTAAGAATTGAATATGCAATTGTTGAAAAACCTTCTACATTACATCAACTTAGTACAGAAAGTCATCATAAATTACATGATCGTTAGTTATTTTGTTTTCATTTGAATGAGGCATGAATGTCAATTGTAAACCAAATATGGAATACCTTTGCTATTTCAAGTGCAAAAAATTGTTCTTTAATCTGCAATGTTTGTACTTATACCGAGTTCAGATCGAATGCTTTGTTTATTCATTTGTTGATAATGCATTGCTTGTATGACTGTATTGGAGATTCTTGGTTTAATTGAAATGTTTACATTTTAACCGCATTATTTTTATTAATATAGCAAGACATGAGAGGATATATTAGTGCAACTGTCAACACAATTGCTAAAATAGTTTTACTATGTGAGGGCAAGATATGTAATATTAGTTGTACTATTTAAAAGATGTAAAATATAGTTTGCATTAAATTCATGAAATCGCCAATAAATTTTGATGTTATACAGTAAAGAAATCTTTTTTTTTAGATCAAAACTAATAAAAATATTGTTTTGAAGCAAAAACTCAAACATAGCTACTCCAAAATTTCTGTATCCTTTATAAAAAGCTTCATGGGCTTAAGCCATGTCTTATTTAAAACCAAAACATACCAAAATTTGCACATGATGCAAAAACTAAAACATAGTCTTGTTTACAAATACTCATATACCTATTGAATTGCATGCCAAAATCCTACAAGAACTAACACAATGTCGAAGAGAATGGGATAAGATCATTGAATAAAACCATGCTTGGAGTGAGAGGAAAGAAATTCTTATACATGATAATGTTACTGCATTGATTGTTTGTTGGCATAAGTAGACAGTGATTTGGAAATGATGATGTTTTATCAACTGCTAAATGAGTGACACTGCAAGTTTCCAAATCATAGTATATGAATGGAATTTCAACATTCTTGCACATCAATATAGAATTTCCAACTGCTTAGAATGGTATATAGTCTGAACAATGTCTATTTATATTGCTTGACATACCTTGTAAAAGGGTCCATTTTAACCCTCTACCGTCCTTGAAATGACTATCTGTTTGTTGAATGCGATGTTGACCACGTTTGAAATCCTGAATTTGATTTATGCACCATATACTTGTAAAACCATCATTCACAATACATATCAATTGGTTGCAATGTAAGGTCAGACACACATCGTTTCCTATGTCCTGTGTAAATAGAATGCACACCCCATATATTAATTTCAATGTTCAATGAGTACATTCTGTACACATACGAGGAATCTTCTTCAAAAGTTATTTTCACATGCAACCAATAAATTTTTCCTTTGTAAAAACAACATCTTTAGGAGCAGTAGGTTCACCATCAGCACCAATTGTTTCTCTCCAAACTCTTTGGATATTATTGCATATAAAAAATTTAGGACTGTGTTCACTGTGCTTATGATGTACAAGTATCCATCCATGTTTCTATTGACCAGTGTTTCCTATCAAAGAAATGAAACCATGGACTCCTATATCAATAATGCCTGTATTTGAGAAACACTTTATGTAATAATCCTTATGCCCTCATAGAGGACAATATTTTGAGAGAGAAATGATTGAACCAATTGTATATTCAATCCTATATCTATATTTTGGATAAGGGGCATGTAACAAAGATGTATGTCCTATATGATTGATAAACTTATATGCAAAATGGTTTTGATATTGTCCCAATAGTTGAATTAAAATCCCAGTGTCTGTTATACTGTTATTTTTCCAAGAGTTAACAAAAGATGGCTTGGACAATAGCTCTTCACAATGTTTAGAGATTGATAGAAAATGAACCAATGTTGAAAATGGCACCCATAGGAGAATCATCTCTAGAAACTTGAGTGGTAGTAAACTCCAAATGCTCAAATCCATTTGCAAATAACTAAACAAAAACATTAAAAATACATGTTATTACCAACATAAACATAATAATTTGTAAAAATAATTTATGTGAATGAACACACAAAGCTATTTAAACTACTTACGAATAAGGTATAGGTTGACAACGGATTATTTAGGAACAAATCAAAATTCAGAAGATTATTTCAAACTTATATAATATCTTTAACACATTTACATAACTCCATGTAACGATAGATTTAAATAAATGCAATGATGTGAAAAGAAAGAAAATGCACTTTGACTATTTTTTCATATATAGATGATGATGAGAGTGGCTCAACAATCTTTTTTTTCTTGGCATGACACCATGAATTTTTTTTTCTTTTTTTCAGTATTTTTTGGGTATTTTTGCGAAGATCACGAATTTCGTTCTTCAGAAATCTGTGGTTAGGCTCATATTTTATTGCATCTTCAAGCTTGTCATATAACAACCCAAAACCTGACGATCTTGTCCATATGTACGAAAACCATAAATAAATATTTTTGTGTTTCAATAATGCAAAATTTCTTCCCTATCTCCTTTTGAATTTCTGGTTTTGAAGGGTTTCCTCTTCCAGGATGTAGAACATTTATCTGAAATCGATGTCTCAACCTTGGTTCATCTATGAGGTGTTTGATGTAGACTATTGGACGATGGTTGATTTTTTTTACATCCATTTTTTATTTGTATTTTAGGAAAATATCTGGAAAATAAAAACATATATGGTTTTATGAATTTCAACATCATGATAACTAAATAATACAATAAATAACATTGGAGGGAATGTGGCATAAGCACTAAAATTCTAAGATATCAATAATAATTAAATTATACAAAATAACAAAATGTAAGTTGCATAACACATAAAATGGTAACATGCATGGTCATGGTTGTATATGTTCAAATCATTGTTATGTCATCTCCTAATCTATCAGTCAATAATATTTTTGTAGCAAATTTCATCATTACATTCACATTTAATCAATATAACTCAATTAAAAAAAACTACATTTACTTGTGAGGATATTATGAAAACAAAATAGATAATTAGCTAAATCTTAACTCTTTGAGCACACAAAGAAATAATATGAAGAACAAAAGCCAATTAAATTAGTAAAAAAAAAATGGTTGCCACTATATTTCTATATTGTTATACAGCTTAACAAATGGTTGTAAATGGAATTTTAATTAACATATTGAAATAGTGTAGGTTAACATATATAAAAAAAAAACTTTTTCTTGACAACTATATGAAGAGACAATGAATAAATAGAGATTAAATCTATTATGTTTGTAATCTGGTTTGCTCTCTTGCAATCTATATTTCTTGTTGCCAATGAAAATAATAATAATGAAACATGTTAATCTAAATGTCTATACAATAAACAATCAAGTTATGTAATAAACTAATAGTTTTGATGTTTAAGTTGAAATGGATTCCAACCGTTGTTCTTCTTTCTTCCTTATTGTAGCATATGCACTTTTGGCCATCTTTGAATACCATTC
>LPNX011157050.1:48351-65788 GCA_001517045.1 Pseudotsuga menziesii
AACAAGAGGTACTCAACAAGGCTGTATAATATGGAAGAACTCGATCATAAGGTGCACGAACCAGTAACTGTACCGGGAATGGCCGACATGCAAAGTCAAGATAACTGAGGAATGGCCGAATCAGGTTTCAACTTCCTTCGAACAAGAGCATAACGGCATATGGTGACTGAATGAAGGTAGCATAGACTCGATATACAAACTGGGACATCTCTATGACGCAGGAGGCATCAATAGAGGCTCCATAGGGACTGGAAGCATAACCAGTCGGTGGAGATAAAACTCAGATAACGAGTACAGCTCCTAAAGTCAAACTATAACCCAACCAATGGATGTGATATACAGTTCTCTGTTCGAAGGCGACATTACTCAACAGCTTCCAAAGATAACATCTTTTCCCGTCCGGCTTTTTGGTTTTTTAATTTTTTTGGTCTTTTTCAGTTATTTGAAAAGCTTGAAAAAAGAATAAACTAGCTTTATAGTTACAAACTAGGAGGAGACGAGTGTCATCAGGGAAAACAAACTAGTTCCAAGCAGTGGAACATACCTATGCTCAATGCAAGGAAACATGTGTAGGATATCGACACTCGGGGGAAGATCCCTTCCCGGTAAAAGGGTAAGTCAAGTTGCAAAGGATATACAAAATGGCTCTGCATGGCTAGACATGAGACAAGCTCGGGCTATAAGGCTGAAACGCAATGTCAGGGGAGCCGGCATAAAGCTCAATAAGACAGGCAAAGCTCATGAAAATGCATCCACAACTTGATACAAGGGGAGTCCGGGGGGAACATGGCCAGCATAAGATCAAGAGGAGTATGATGCTCTTGCTAAATGTCATGGAAATACTATACAACGGACTCCCACACCCTAAAGGGAGAAAACATCGCCAGGGGCACCAAATACAAATAAGGTGCTAACTAGGGTACCCATGTAAGGTGAGGCTCTACCACCCGTATCATGCCACTTCTATAGCAGCAAGAAGGTTCCGTGACATAATAGAGTGGGTTCGTACCTAAGGCGAGAGTGACATGGTCATAAGGTCATGCAAAATGCAAATGGTGGTAGACCTAACCTATATTCTAGTATAGATGTTATACCTGTGAAGGCTATGAACGGATCAATCCAACGGCTCAAACGGCACTGAAAACGGTCATCTACATCACCAATTATGTCAGAAACGGTCCAAAATGGTTAAAAACGGTCAAAACTATATAAAAGGGGGTAAAAAATTTCAAATATTTCAAAAATTTTCTATAAATAGTAAGAAATAGATCTCATTTGAAACTTTTACCCATTGGAGCTTTGATATTCAACTGCGAATTCCAGGAGATTCAGTCGGCGAAATTCAGAACCGATTCTTCCAGGTACTTACTCATGTTCCCAACTTGCATTTCAATATCATTTTTTAAGTTTTCCATGGTCCAATGAGCTCATAAAGGTAGGTCTACATGAGCGCCGCGGCCCACGCGGTTATCGAGGCTTTTTCCACGTACATGGTTGTCTATACACAGAAAAGGGACACGAAGCCGTGTATGACGCCGCGCAAGCTATTTAAAGGAAATCTAATGGACAATTGGCTTAATCCTCATGCAGGATGGTGCTTGAATGGTGGGAACGCGAGCATGGTGAGGTAGAAGAGGCTGTAAGGGCTGACGTAAGGGCTCAGCAAGTATTACGCACATGTGGACTCTATAAGTTCTGGTGCCTAGGTGGCTTGAGAGCCAAACCAGGGCTGCTACAGATGCTAGTAGATTACTGGGATCCAGACTCAGAGTCTTTCCAGATAGAAGGCATGACCCTCAACATTGAGGTTGAGGATATCTACTTCATTACAGGTTTACCCAGACGGGGGGAGGTAGTGAACCTTCATTCCAGAGGTGGGCCAGGCCATGGGCTCATGATCGATGAGTACGTAGCAGTGTACTACTATCCAGAGACCGAGAAGGTGGGGAGTCAAGTCCCCATCAATGCTATACAGGTGCTGGGCCTAAAGGCCATTCTACTGACACCAGGCAGGATAGCAGGGCTCGCATCACTCCATTAGGCCTCACGAGCACAGATGTACTATGCGGTGGAGTGTATGGTACCGACCGTGTATGAATGGAGCACTACACTACTGGGCAATATGAAACATCAGCTCAGTGAGTGTAAGGTAGGCAGGATCCGGAACTTCGGGTTCAGCAATATACTGAGCACGTTCTTCTTTGAGCGGGTTCCAGGACTGAGTCCTAGAGTGGATGTTCCTCTCCACGGGGCTAGAGATCCGGCCCAACGACGTTGGGAAGACGCGATGCGCAGAATGGGGGGAGGTAGGGTGGCCAACCCCTATCCAGCTGAGTTTTTCCCATGGTGGCGATGACAGATTGTCGCTATAGATGACTACCCCTATGGGGGGATAGATTTCCGGGGTGATCCAGATATTCCATTACCACCAGGGTCAGCATACGGAGACATAGGTGACGAATCTCAACCCTCACTCTCTTTTTAAAATTTTTTGAATTATTTAATTTTTTTGTGTTTTCTTGATTATATGAAACCAAAAAGACATGTTTTTGGGTGACAATGCATAGTGACATCTACCTTTCATGTGTAGATGTGGGTCCACGGTGACCAGAGGGCTTCCCACGTCACAGACAGAGGGGAAGAGGAGACGACATCACTGGTGTTGATGCGGAGCGAACGCTCCAGAGCATTCATACCAACTTTGTGCGACTGACTCACAGGGTTCCTATGGCGCAAGTCGAAGACTTTCCAGAGGCTATGCAGCGATAGGTGGTGGGTGTGCCACGCGCATGGGTGCGCTTGTTCTGGCGGCTAGCTAGAGCCGTAGTGACATATCTTGATCACAACCCCCCTCATCCATAGGGCTAGACATCTAGGAGCATATCTCTCTAGTACTACCGTGTATATGATGGAAGCTGTGAAAGCTCCACTTTTGTATTATGACACTATGTATTACCACATTTTGATGTATATATAAAAAGTTTTATTGTGACCGGATTATTTATTTACATGTGTAAAAGTGTGTTTATGATTAATTTATAATGAATGAGACAAATGCCAATCTACCACGTAGTTAGCATATGAATCAGCAATTTGATTATAATTTCTAGGAATGTGTATATATGTGATACTCTCAAATTGCCGTTCTAACAATCTTACTCGCAAGAATCTCCTTAATAACGTAGGATCTCTAACATGGTACAAACCATTCAAATGTGACACTACTAACTCTGAATCAAGACGTACCTCAAGAGAGCGGACACCATGTGAGATAACATCTCGCAGAAGCTCAATAACGGCACTATATTCAGCAACATTATTGGAAGATGGCCGTAGACATACACCTCCTGAAGACAATTCTTGACCCATAGGAGTAAAAATCACCCAAGCAGCTGAGGCTGAGTGTTGAGTGTGACGACTTGCCCCATCCGCAAATCCTATGAAAGTGGAAGACTCCTATGACATCTGTCATAAAAACGGAAACTAATCACAAACCCGATCACGATAAACATGACCTAACTATGAAAAAAAGTTGTACAATAATATACAACAAACAACCTTGGTTAAAGATCATGCATAGTATTTTTTAAGGTAGAGCCCATTTCTAGGCTCCGCCAAGGCTGTCCCCTCGTAATCCACTAACTCGTAGGCACCCTTCTCTAAGACACGTTTAACCACGTAAGGACCACACCATATAGGATTGAAATTTCCTGCCCCCAAGGGTTCTTTTGCTTGATCCCATAAAAGGACCAAATCGCCCTCACTAAACACTCTCGGACGGACAGAATTATCATACTGGGCCTTCACGCGACGCTTATTAACCTCTAGAGTCACCAAGGCATCTCTACGCTGCTCATCGAGTTGCTCAAGGTGAACCAAACGCTCCTCCAAAGGTGAAGTGTCTGGTAAGAGTTCTATGGCTAACTTCAATGAAGGAATTTCGTATTCAACCGGCAAGATCGAATCCACTCCATGAACAAGCTGATATGGAGAAAAACCAGTGGCACTCTTAACCGCGGTTCGATATGCCCACAAAGTAGGATACAACATGATATGCCAATTCGTCTTGCTTTGTGTGATGGTTCATTGGAGAATGGACTTAAGTGACTTATTCACTGCTTCAACCTGTCCATTCACTTGAGGATAGTAAGAAGAGGAGTGCTCTTGCTTATACCCTAGCTTGGATGCCAACTCTTCCATCATATGGTTCTGAAAGTGCGAGCCATGGTCAGTGACAAGCTCTCTCGGAATCCCGAACCAAGTGATAATTTGGTTGAATACGAAATGCGCAGCTGTCTCACCATCGGATTTTATAGTAGGCATTGCCTCTTCCCATTTCGTGAAATAATCAACAGCTACGATGATGTGATGGTGCCCCCCGGCCGAAGCTAGGTTACAATCCATAAAATCTAGCCCCCACTTGGTGAAGGGACCAGCGGTGATAATAGGGTGCAACGGGGCAGGCTTAGAGCGCATATTCCGTGCAAACACCTGGCAAGGGTGGCACCTCTTGACCGCTTCAATACAGTCCTTGAAGATCGATGGCCAGAAATAAACAGCTCTAAGAATATTCTGAGCTGTAGCAAGCCCAGACAAATGACCACCACACGCCCCTCCGTGGCAATCATTCAAGACTACTTCAGCCTCCTCATGAGTTAAACAACGTCGTAAAAGGGAATCTACTCCACGGCGGTACAAAGTGTTATCCACTATGAGGTATTTCTTGGAAACATGACGTAACCGACGTCGCTCATCTCGCGAGAGGTGAGTAGGGGTCCTCTGTGTTTGCAGATATACAATGATATCCCCGTACCATGGGTCAGCCGTTAAGATTAGGAAAATGTGTTCGTCAACGAACGTATCTTCACATACCAAATCCTCAGCCTCGCTTGAAAAATCCGATATGAGCTCTGCAAAGATTAATGATTTCTTCGATTTTTCCGAAACAAACTTGAGATCAAACTCTTGCAGGATGACAATCCATTTATTGTATTTTCCCCCTATCATCCTACGTGTAAGGACGAACTGAAATGGATTGACATGCACCACAACCAAGGTCTGGCGAAGGAGAATATAATGTCTCAAATGTTGAACCGTGTGTACAGTAGCTAAGGCAAGCTTCTCGACATGAGAATATCGAATCTCTACGTCAATAATGTTTCGGCTCAGATAATAAACGACATGCTCCTGGAGCTCCTCATCCTTCTGAACCAAAACCATCTCAATCGTCTCTAAAGACGCGGCCACATATAATATGAAATCACGGCTATAATCTGGAGGACTAATCACCGGGGCCAATGCTAGGGCTCTCTTAAGTGCATCAAAGGACTCCTAGGCTCGCTCATCCCATTCAAAGGGAGTATCCTTCTTCAAGAGACGCATAAATCCTCTAGTCAAATTGGTGAAATTGACTACAAATCTTCGTAGGAAGTTTGCCATGCCTTGCAAACACTGAAGATGGCGAATATTACGCGGGGGAGACAACTGAAGTATTGCCTCCACTTTCAAGGGATCGACTCTTATTCCTTCCTTCGAAATGATGAATCCTAAAAGACAACCTGATTTTACGCAAAAGATGCACTTATGAGGGTTCAATCTAACAGCATAATTCCGGCATCTTTCGAAAACCAACCTCAAGTGATACGAATGACGCATCCTCATACTAGAATGAGCAACGAGGTCATCCAAAAATACTTCGATAATGGACTTGAGATCGTGGAAAATCAAAGTCATCGCCCGCTGAAACGTAGCTCCGGCGTTTTTAAGGCCGAAAGGCATTTTCTGATATGCAAAAGTTACCCAAGGACAAATAAATGCGGTCTTGTGTTGGTCCTCGGGTTTTATTTGAATCTGATTATATCCGGAAAATCCGTATATAAAGGAGAACACCTCGCTACCCGCACACTCATCCAAAATCTGATCAATAAATGGTGTGGGGAAGTTATCCTTAGGACAGGAACGATTTAGATCACGGAAATCAGTGCATATACGGATCGCTCCTTGCTTCTTATCAACTAGAACGGGATTTGAAACCCACTCCGTCAAGGGAACGGGATAGATGAAACCCGCTTTCAATAGTTTCTCTATCTCTGCCTTTATGGCAGGTGCTTTTCTAGGATTCACGGCGCGTAAATGCTGTCGAACAGGCTTAGCGTTGGGGTATGTTTTAATTTCATGTTCGACAATTCGAGGGTCAATTCCTGGCATCTCGTCGTATGACCAAGCAAAAACATCACAGAATTCCTTGAATAGCTCGGTATATTCACGAATCTCATCTTGGGAACAATCCGCCCCAATGTAGACATTCTCAATCGTACCAGGATTGCGAGAAATGTTGATATGGATAGTTGACGATATGTTCGCCATGTTTCCATCAGCCATCTGACCAGGAGAGCTTAATGGAAGCATAGGTCTACCAACTTTTTGACTAAGAATCTTCTTGTAATCCTCATGCTCCAAACGATCAAGCTCTGGAAGGAAATAAGATCTATGATGAAGCTCCTCCCATGGTGGCTCAACTCCCGACATGGCCTCGATAATCGCTTCGTCTGAAGGGAAAACCGTATGAAGGCAATCGTGGGCATGAGAATATTGTACCGCCCATGCGGGCAGTACATAGGGGTCTTCCTCCTCCGTCCACGAAGAGGAAGAACAAGGCACTGCAGTAGATTGAAGATTAGCTTGATAAGCAATCATGGCTGTAGGAAACGGCATACTCGACTCGATGGACTCACTCGAAGGGATCGGTGAAGGAAGAACCCAAGGATCTTCCATATGATTTGTGCGAAAGGATACCAACTTCGTAGACATGGAAGCTCCACCGACGCTCGATCCTACCATGAGGATAGGTGCAGAACAGCTAAAGGTTCCCATAAGGGATGGATACATTCCTACACCCACACTCCCAGTTGTCGGCTGGGAATGCTCAACCTTCGGAACCGAAGCTCCTGAAGATGCATTAGGAGGCGGATTCTTGAATGAAATCTGATCAATCGTCACAATATTCCCATTATGAGGAAAGATTACAACGCGAAACACGGAAGACGCGATGGCTTGCATACTATACATCCAATTCCTTCCCAGTAAGAGATTGTAGTCAAGGGGCGCATCAACCACCTCAACCTCTATCGCAACGGTCTTCCCTCCCAAACAGACTTTAAGAGAAGGAATAATACCGTGCGGCCTAAACGATCTCCCATCAAAAGCAGTTAACATGGTCGTATATTTGGACAACTCAGGAGAACCAAGCCCCTTCCAACATGACAAAGACATCACAGAAGCAGCAGCGCCCTCGTCAATCACAGTCCGCTTGACGATCATATTAATACATTCTACATGTATCAAAAGGGACACATAGTAGGGCAAGCGAGGCTGATGTCCTGTGGTTTCAAATTTGATCATTGTAGGAGAGTCATCACCATTCACACCAAGAGCATAAAGCAAAGCTTTCCTTTGCGATGGACAACTCTGAAGCACCTCCAATGCAGACATCGCACAAGGAGTATGACCCAAGTCCTCGACAACTGAATAGTTCTGGGTGGCTCGAGCATTTGGATTATGCCCTGAGCGCTTAAGTACCCCCTTAGGAATGCGAGGTGCAGCTTCAGGTTTATCCGCAGGCTTATCCACAGGTTTATCCACCGGTTTAGGGGCCGGTTTCTCAATGCGCAAAGGAGTTCCTGGTGGATCAGGTTCTTTACCTGGGCTGGGTTGTGACGAAGTATAATCTTTCGCACATGTCACAACTTTCGCGGCACAAACCATGTTAATGCACCCACGACCACTAGTCTCAAGTGGATCATCATCACTAGATTGGTCCTGGGACTTCGAGTTCATATTTTCATTACGCGGTAAAGGGTTTGTCAGCACAGCTGGGCCCTGTGCTATGAACTTCAAAGCTTCATCCATCCTAGGGCACAAGTATGTGAGGTGATCATCCTTACATAGCTTGCAAGGAAACTTAACCTTATGTTTATTTTGCTTGTCCCCCCCAGCATTTTTGTTATTCTTGTCATTATTAGTGGCATTTTCATTCTTATTCCCACCCTTCTTATTATTTTTACCCTCCTTACGATTCCGTTCGGGTTGCTGGTTACCCTTCTGGTCCGATGTTTGCACAGCATGTACATTCGCCGTTTGGGTAGGATGAGACGAAGTCGTAGCTTGTCCCGAGGCAGGTTGGTTGGTAGACGACTGAGCTACTTGTTTCGCAACCGAACCTGCAGGATTTTTACTTGCACACCCCACAATGCCATCGGCATGTGGTCCAAGTTTAACCTTGGGATCAAAACTCGAACGAGGAGAATTAGGTATAATCTCATATAACAACCCAGACTGAGCATAGATCAAGTCTAGCTCTTGCGCTCTAAAGATGGCTTGTTCCTCATTCTGAACTCCGAATGTGGAAACATCCTTCACTATGTACGGCAATAAAGACTTGAGGAACCACTCAAGGAGGAATTCTGGCGGTATAAAGGCTTTGATTAATCTCTTCCTTCTACGCCACTCCTGAATATGATCAGAAATATGGGTGGCTTTATCTTGCCGAAATGTTGACAAGAGTTCAGTACCAACATCATTTCGTACTGGTAGTTGGAAGTGATTAAGGAAATTCATTGCAAGATCATCGAACAAGGTAAAGGCACCCCTAGGCAACTCTATATACCATTTCGCCGCAGGCCCTGTGAGGGTGCGTTGAAATAGTCTCAGACGGACTGAGTCCTGATGCAAGGAATTGGAAGAGCACCATAGGTGGAAAGTCGTAACATGTTCGCTCGGATCCTCTCCTGGTTTGCCTTCGAATTTAGGTATATCCGAAGGAAGCTTGGTAGGGACAGCTGGCCAAGCCGGGTCATGGGCTACAGGATCGTTCGTAAGTCTTGACAAGTCAGGTAAATTTAGTGTCGCGAGGAAAGGGAGCTTCGAATGATTAGGTCTTTGGACCGCTCCCTGGTTCACATAGGATTGATTACCACCATGGCCATATGACCTCCTCCCGTATGACCCATGTAGGGTGGCGCCGAAGTACCATAATAAGGTGGCCCTTGACTAGAGGGAGCTACAAAGCCATAAGTAGGGGGATAAGCAGGTTGTGAATACCCGCCTCCATAAGGTGCAGAAACCTGTCGATACTGCGTCCCATGATGGGATGCATAGGTCATCGCATGCGATGCCCCATGAGACACTCCATAGGAAGGGATATACATTCCGGAAGTCGGAATATACATACCCAAAATAGGGATATACGTCGAGGAAGTAGCAACCTGACCTCTAGAAACATGAACATAACCCCCCGAAACAACGGGTGGTATGTAGGCTTGCAGTGCAATGGGTCTAGAAACTGCAGTATGGACTTGACTCGTAGCTACGTTCTGACTCGAAGGACCACGTGAGGGAGGTGGAGGGTTCGCATTTGAAGAACTCGGTAACGAGGACGAAGGGATCTCTATAATAAGGTATGTACTAGTGCCTATCATCACTCTTCTGGTACCTGGTATCGCTATAGGCTCACTAACTCTAGACCTAGGAGGTACATAAGATGTGGCTTCCACCGCTGGGATGGAAGGTGCAATATGACTAGTGCTCCCAAACCTCTCCACAAGGTAAGGCATGGGAATGCCCCCAGGTATAGTGTTAGGGTCAAACTCAGATTCGGCATGAAATTCCAAACCATGAATAGGGAAACTGGTCGAAGCATAAACACCGTAACTAGTGCTGGCAGGTTCAAAGTGAGTCTCGCCATCTTTCGGCATTCCATACCGGTAATGCTGTAACGAGGGGTCCAGCCTAGAATGGATATGAGTATCATGCAAGGCTCCTATCTCAGAAATCACAGGTCCTAACTCAGTTAGGTCGGGTGAAATATCATAACTAGGTGTAAAAGCCCCATCGTCAACACGAATGGGAGGAGGAAGTGCATCAGATGTGTCCTCTGAATGGTCTCCCATGGTGTGTGAATCAAAGTGTGATGTAGTTCGCCTGGACTGTCTAGGTCCCTCTCCCAAAGGAGGAGGATCAGTAGAAAGTGGAAGTCCTGCTAAACGACGAGAGCGGTGCGGAACCGCAGCCGAATCCACAATGACTCAAAAAATAGCAAAGACTCTCTATTTACGTCAACCCTAAGCCAACTAGCGTGCACAGAGCAATCACTATGAAATCTAAAGCCAAAAGTAAGAAAACAGGGGCTGGATAAGTGAGCTCCCGAATGTGGCCGGTATGTCTCACCTAGGAGAGGCTTGAGAGGCCCTTGTCACCACAAGCGGAGGTTCATAACCAATTATTGTGGCCCTCAGCTTCAACGCGTATAGCGACTGTGCTGTCCGACCCCAACCTGGCCGGGACACATGTAAAATAACCTTTACACGTACCCCCTCGATATCCTAGGTAAGGTCACTAAGGTCACCTCAATATAATCAATGCTCAGGCGGACAGTCGCGGGTGGGATTGACCGTATGGGTAGGGTAGCTGAGCCCAAAACTCTCGAAAGAGCCCCCAGATATGAATACAATCTTGGCTATATCACCGGTGCTACACAGTTCTCGACCAGGGGTTATCCCGATCAGACAACCGCTCACACTGCCTAGTGCTTGACTCCCTTTTGAGAGGAGCTTCCTGAGAACGTCAGTTATACCAAGGGTTTCACACACTCCCTGGACAGACACCTAGTTGTTGTAGTTTAGTGATCTTGGAGAATTGACTCACAATGAACTATTCCAAGATCCTAAAACCTAAGCTTGTTGGTGCACCCTATAAAAGAAAAGAGTGTAATTCATTTATTTAGCGTTGATTTTAGTTGGCTTTATTACTCAAGAATAGGATATGGCCGTGCAACTTATGGTGTTATGACGCAACAAGAAGTAAAATGCACACCTAACAATCCATGAAAATGCATGTGTCCATGAAAACAGGGTATGCGTACTACGTGTAATGGACAATTTTTCTTCAAATGATGAATGCAAATTTTCCTATATGAACACCTAACTATTACTCCAAAGCAAATCTAGATCTAGTGCAAGTACAATGCAAAGTGCATAATGAGAAGCAAATATTTTTGTATTTTTTGAAAATAAAGAGATACAATAAGCAAAAGAATGATTCTACCCACCCTAGACTTTGCAAGCACACATAAACAGCATTCTAGCAAAGCACTAAGGTAAACGGACTCTAATGCACTAATCTCAAACAAAAAATCAAAGATGCCATGACAAAAACTTTCCTAAGAAAAAAATTTAGGCTAAAAAAAAACGTTTCTGGTCAAAAACAGAGGCAATAACAGACTCAGGCAGTGCCAAAGGAGACTCAGCAACTATCAGAACTCACCCAGCAATCCACTATCTTCCAAAAAAGGGTAAAAACCAGGGTATACGCGACTGTGTGCAGTAAACCCGCGTGTATACGCGGCAATACAGGGTAAACCCACGTGTATACGCGACTGTAAGAAAGAAACAGATGCACAAATCACAGGCAAACAGACACGATGAGACTTATTTCACACCAATCAGGCTCTACCAAGCATACATTCCCCCATAACCGACATAGAAACAAGAGAGAGAGAGCAATTCAAATACATTTAATGCCAAGAAACCAATCCCCAAAGGTCAACTACTAGGAACTCCCCAGCGGAGTCGCCAATTCTGTTACGGAGAGAAATTCCTATGGCTTGGGGTACCACAACAGATAGCTAGACTCCAGAAATCAATCTTTCCCAATATGCAATAGAAATAAACAATCTAACACTAAAGGATCGAACCTCGTACCTTATTCCGGACGGTTGTAGTAGATCCCCGTTGAGCTTTCCAATCTTCAGCTTGGATTGTTATAGCACGTCCTCAACAACAATTAAACAATACAAGCATACTATATTTCATGGTGTTAGATCTATTCTAGCATATATAATCAATAATGTAAAAGCATTTGACATATTCCAATGGAAACAATATTCATTCAAATACACATTACTGGACAAGAAAAGATATTTCTATTAATAAGAATCAGAGATTACAAGTGACAACCTCTGACGGCACGTCTGCGAATCAGAGAAACTGAATCCCCCACTTGGGCCTCCACCACCTCAATCCTCCATCACTTCGATAGAAATCTTACTAACAATGCACAAGCTTGGGAAGAACACAACAGTGCTCCAAGGGACAAAGGGATGCAGACTCAAGCATAAAGTTCTGGAAACAATGGACTATAATTTCGATGCTCTCAATTTTCTCTTATGCTTTCAATGTACCAAGGGGTTCCTTATATAGCTTTTCAAAGGGATTTGAAAGGTCGAATCCATGCGATCTCAAGGCATATGGAAGGCCAGGAGTCATATGAGTTGGATCCAAGTCAAGGAAAACTCCAAAATGTTTTGGACTATGCACACATCCCGATGTACGCGACTATCGAGGGAATACCCGCGTATGTACGTGGTTATCGGGGAAAAAGCCGCGTATATCAATATTATAATGTTTTTAGGGATGATCAAGGTAACATCAAAAGATATAAAGTGGTCCAAAGGGGTTAATGAGTCTGCAGCGGGACAAGGGAAGGCCATACAATGTGTGATTCACCTAGTGTGGTGAAATCCACTATAACAACCTACTTTTTATTTTTACGGTCATGGCCAAACATTCTGATACAGCTTATAAGCTCTGCGCAGTGTTTTTTTTGTCAATCTTGTTTTTGAAAACACAAACAATGTAAAGACTTTTCATAACACATGGACTTTAGTTATCTAAGCCCCCAAGGATTTGAGATTGATCTCATTGTTGTAAAATTGTTTTTTTTTAAAGAGATGTGGTTCAATCTTTACTTGTTTAGTTTAGTTTTATTTGAGTTTTGGCATTAATAATAAGGGTTCCATTATCTGTATAAATAGACTCGTGAATAACTGCTAGTAACCATATGTTAATGTATATTGTATACCTCGTTAGTTGGGTTGGTATTTTTATTGTCTTCAACCATGAGACAAGTTTAAAATCCTGAAGAATAGTACTGGGATAGGTGCAAAATAAGTTTGAAGAAATTTCTATGTGACAAAGGTTCGATCAAATGTTGATTGCAAGGTATGTCTTCTGGCCCTCCCTTCTAGCACCGTGAGGGCATCATCCTAATGCATTTGATTTAAGAGAGATTCTATCACACTGTTTTGTTTGGCATGGTGTTTCTTGGGCTTGTTAAGAATATAGTAATTATATGATAACTTTAGATATTTTCTTAGATTGCAAAGATACGAAATCTAAAATGAAGTATTTGTATTTGGTTTTGCAACCTTCGTATTAAATTCTTCCAGTGTATGTATTTTTTTGTAGTGTATGTATTTTAGTTAGCGGGCATGCAAATTTGTTTTATGACATTTAAATGTCATATAGGTTAATTAAATTAAATTAGGTCAATAGTGTGTTTCTTTACTACCCTAATGCAATATTCTATATGTTATTTTAGGGACTTAATACAATGTTCTATAGGTTAATTTACGTCAGGTAATTGCAGCCACGACACTCAGCTCTTCGACAATGAAATTCTAAACCTTGTCAAAAAAACAAACAAATAAAAACCATAGTAAGCCACATAGAGATCTAGTAGTTTTATACAAATACCTCCATGACTGATTTCTGAGTTTTAGGAAGACATTAATTCAATTAATTTAAATTAGGTCAATATTGTGTTTTTTTAATGCCATAATGCAATATTCTATAGGTTATTTTAGGGCATTAATACAATGTTCTATAAGTTAATTTAGGTAAGGTAATGGAAGCCACAACACTTGACTCTTCCACCATGAAATTATTAACCCTGTCGACAAAACAGTTAGAGAAAAACAACAGCAAGCCATACAGAGCTCTGACAGGTTGATACAGATACCTCCATGACTGATTTCTGAGTTTAGGAAGACCTTTAAGTATTTATGATTTTGTATTAAATTTTATCTGGTCACCGGTGAGGAGAGTAAATGGTGATTCCATGTGGCATTATTCCTTAATGTTAAGGAAGGAACATTAAATGAAATTCAGGATACTAAAAGCCTCCACATAACTATGGCGCAATAATTGTAATACTAGATACGTACACATGTCCAGTGTCCACATATTCTAAGCAAACAAGACTTGGACATTGTGTTGATTCTAGGTAACAGAGCTTTGGGTAGGTTGGGTCAACTGAGAAATTCCTCCCCTTCTCAACAAAAACCACAGTAAGCAATGCAGAGCTTTGACAGGTTGGTAAAACATTAAACTTTACACACAGTGACACTCGTTACATGTATCAGCAAATTCAATAGGAAGAGCCACCTGTGAGTTTTGTGTCAAATTCTAGAGAGAGCCACGACACTTGGCTCTTCGACCATGAAATTCTTTACCTTGTCAACAAAATAGATAGAGAAAACCCACATTAAAGCGAATTCGAGAGGAAGAGTGACCTATAATTTTAGTGTCGGCACATATAGAGGCGTTTGAGAGTCTTTGGAATTAATAGAACTCTGATTTATACACACCCGAGGATAAATAGACCTGTGATTGAAAAGGAATTTTCTTTCTGTCGAATCTGTAACATGAAATACTGGTTCTATCTAGAGGTCTTTCTATTTATACTCAGATTTTTAATTCTCAGGTTTAGACAGTTACTGAGAATTTCTCAAGGCATAAGATGTCGTTGAATAATTACTTGTTTAAAATGAAAACAACAGTTTTCTTACAAAACCCTAACAGAGGTGTTCGAGGCTTTTTGGCATTAATAGACCTCTAATTTAGAGGTGTTCGAGGGTTTTTGGCATTAAAAATATGATTGAAAAGAAAAATTGTTCCTGTGGAAGCTGTCACATGGAATTATTGTAAATTTATTGTAAAAGGGTTAAATTTATTGTAAACGTTGTTTTCATTTTAAGCAGGGAATTTTCTTCCTATCAAAGTTGTAACATAAAATACTGGTTCTATCTAAAGGTACTTCTATTTATACTAATATTTGTCATTCTCATGTTTATATAGTTACTAAATAAGTGCTAGTAAAATCATATCACATGTTTTTCTGTAAAACTCAAACAATAGGTATTGAAACATTAGGTCTTCTGTAAGAGCCTACCTTTGACTCGTAGGATAACTCTGAAAGCAAATTCCAATGGAGAAACGTCTTCCTGCAAGACATGTGAAAAACCTAAAAATAACATTGCAACCTAATCATTAATCTAATGGCACATTGCAGTCTGATCATTTTTTCAGTCTAATGGCACATTACCTAATAATTTGTGTGCTTGGTTGTTGGATGCTCCATAGCTAGGCTAACAAATAGCTGTTTTGACCTCACAGTCCATAGAGGGTAAGAGTTTTTATATTTTGGCTCTAAAATTTCAGAGGTAGTTACCCTAGGATCCCACTCATCATGAATTTCTAGCTAGCTCATGGCATAACCTACAACCACGTGCCCTTCACAGTCCACCAACTCTAACTGCAACAGACGATTGGGACACCTAAGCCACGCACCCTCAGCTGCTCCATGAACTATAATTGAAGAAAGGGTTAACTATTTCCAGTTATTAACTAACTTCAATTAACCTTAACACATATATGAGATGACGATGGAAAGGATCCAAGCCCTCCATTTGTCAACCGCACATGGATCTTGATGATCTGCTGAAAGAGGTCCGGCTCCCAAAATATCAGATATATATGCCTATTGTTGTAATTATATATTCCAAAGCCAGGTGTATGGCTATGGCGAGATAACATCTTTGGGTGGTGGCATGGCGCAAGTAGATTTTCACACAAGGACCCGTTGCACTATTTTATACAAACTCCAGTTCAACTCTTATTCATTTGGACTGCGGTAAGCTTCATCCATTGTATGTATCATGTGTTTCCTTTTTTTAAATTATTTCTAGTGTTGTATAAAAAATAAAAAATACTAGCATACCCTTGAATTGAGGGAAATGAAACACCGAAGAGAACTTCGATATGTTGCAAAAGTGAGAGAAAATTGTGTGTATATGGATAATATAAGTTTATGCATTGAAATAAATGCTACTGAATGTATGGTAGGCATAGTAGTCAATAAAATGTATATAAAAACTTTAGTGCAAGTACTTATAAGCAATTAATATAAATTGTAATCGATGGCAAGTAAAATGAAATGTACAGTAATTTTCCATACCATAAATTATACATATGTGAGTAAAAAATTAACGGGCTAGGTAGTTATCAAGTTTGATTCTAATTATATTGACAATCAACATTGGTATTTTCATTTGTTAGGGGGAGTGTAGGAATTGAGGGTTACAATTTCAAGTGTGAAAGCGATAGAGAATGAAGGCATGTGTCTTCGTTTTTTCAAAGTGAGACATATGAAGTGTTTTTCATCTTTGCATAGTGGTTCAAGAAAAACAATGGTGTAATTCAGATTATTTCTAATGTTATAGTGCATGACATTGTTGTGAAGGTCAAACTTATGTTACCAATGTTAAGGGTTGACCTTGTTAATTTCAACCCTTGGGATTTATGGATACTTAATGCCCAATCCATATTGAGGGGTTTTTGTTTCTTATTACTTCGATTTATGGCTGGAATTGTTATGTGATTTTGTTGATATTATTCCAATCGAGGGCCAACCTACTATATCAAATCCCATGACAACATATGTTAGCAACTTAGGACAGATAGATCCAGGTGTGTATAGAATTTGCATGACCACTCCAAGTGCACCATTTACTAGTCAAAATTGGATCCATAAATTTCGAGATAACATTACTCATGGCCTTGCACATGACAATATTTTTTTTTCTAGGTGATAGTCATCGTCTTAACCATTGTTGAATCTTGATCAATCGTGCTATAGGATAGCCAATGTTTGGAGCATGTATTTGTTATGATTGTTTGTAAGAATGTTTGTTGCAAAGAAATGAATTTTTCTGCCAAATTTTCAATGCTTCTCTATTAAAAACAATATATTATATGCTATATGGATGGATTTTATCATGCCTATCCATCATCAACACATAAATAATGATATTTGAATTAATAGATCCAAACAACATTCCAAAAACAAAGCCTTAAGTGCAAAGCAATAAAAAACATGTTGTTTTCATGCCTGAATTTATAAAACTCACAACTAACACAATTTATTTAAAAAAAAATACAAATTCTAACTCATTAAAACAAATTCTAACACTTTGCCAAGATAGATCCATAAAGATCCAAATTCTCTTTAGACAAACAAACTAACTAAACATTTTCACATTATGATTTATAAAATCAAATTAAATTTAAAAACAACACTTTTAAGTACATTATGAATTGGTGTACCTTGGTGCATTTCAATACCCATGTTGTTGTTTCTTGGCAAGAATGGGGGTTCATATAATCTATGCCAAAAATTTAGCCACATATTATTTTTCACCTCACTCATCTACTTACGTTAGGACTTCTGCACACTTTCAACATATATGGCATTGTTTGTTTTA
>LPNX011157050.1:65921-78324 GCA_001517045.1 Pseudotsuga menziesii
CACACGGTTTCCCTAATTACTTTGTTATCAACGAACCTACCTCTATCAACTCTAAGAAAACTATTATAGAGGATTGGTCTAGAGGCATGTTGTATCTTGGCCCCTTTTTCACCATTGATGGGTAACCTTGGACTAAATTAAGGGAGACCTCATTGTCCTTGGACTAGTTGGTTCTCATGTGCTTGACTTCAACACATTTATTGCAGCATTGAGAATCGTACATTATGGTTGGTTTATTATCCCAATTTGGTTGAATACCTTGAATATTTATTACTCCCTCTAGCTATTGAGACTTTTTGGAGGCCATTCATTTAACATTGTTCTTTGATGTCCAAGTTGAGGTCATGACAATGATTCAATTTCATATGCCATACATTGGTTTTTTTTAGCTCTATTTAACAATTATTGGAGCCACATGTGATGAGCCCTTCTTATTGTGGCTCCCATATATTCAATCCTTTTAGTTTTTAAAAGGGCTTCAGTTGCTATGATTTGTTACCTTTCCAAATTACATTGTTCCTTCTCATGTACTCAGATCATATGTGATATGGACCACATCTCTATACTTGGATTATGTCCTCTTTTCCCTAATTATCATGAAGTATTTTCCTAGAGAAGATATTCATGTACTTTGTTCTAGCCCTATCATGTCATGATCCCATATTATATTGAGACACTTATGTAAGCATGGGGATGCTCACTCATTTATATTTGAGACTGCATACACACATTACTCCTTTGGTTGGTTGTTTGTAGGTGGGCTCTCCATGGATCCTTGGTGGGGGGGGGAGTGTGGGGTGGAGGGGCGACAAATATTTATCTTCATCCAATCCTCCTTTAGGTGGATGCTTTCTCTTATATTGAAGAGACAAACTTGTGATGTATTTCAACCATACAATGTGCTCCTGACCACATACATAAGGGCACAACTATTAATGGTATAATTTTTCTCACTCGCTTAGACATGACATGATCATCATCACCCTTGAACATCACTTTAAATATAATTATCCCCATTTCCATCACCATATGGCCTCAACATTATGACCACAAATTAACTTGAATATTAAATTTGACCAAAAAAGTCAACTCATAGAATTTGCTCAATAATTTGTGAAGGCCTTGCACTTTTTCCTTGAAAAACAATATATAAGTCCCAAAAACATAAAAATTTTACTCATCAATGTTGTTCACCTTCCAAAAAGGTGTAGTGACTTAAAGTGGACATCACCAAATCGTTATTACTAAAAATAACCTTTGATCTAGTCTCCAATACCTATCACTATCCCACTATTTCATCAATGAAAATGAATTATTCACATTGGAGCTAGTTTTAGGATATGTCCACATATTTTCCTTATAAATAAAACCCTCAAGCTCATTCACCATCACTCAACACAAGTAAGGTTATACTAAAGGATTTCTTCGAGATAGTGGGAGACCTTCCATATCTATCCTTTTATTTCTAACATAGGACTCCATACTACAACATCAACAAATTGGAGTGGAGGAATCGACGACAATAAGAACCCTCCCTTGGGTTAGTTGTGGGGTCCACCTCTTCATTAACTAATAACAAGGTTTTGTAATCTAGTTTTTCTTTATGTTGATTATTACAAATTTATTCATCCTTGGTTATATATTGTGCTTATAGGCTTTGCTTTAATATTCTTTCCTTGCATAATATCTAATAGAGTAGAATATATTTTATTTTCATGACTTGTTTTGTTTGCATCCATAAGCAACACAACTATTAAGAAGGTGTTTTTTAGTACGTGTCAGAAATCAAACACCAACACAGAAACAATGGAGCTAAGGTTTTGTGATGAAACCTTGGATTGTACTTGTTGAAGTGAAGACAAATATGAGATGCTTTCCCTAGAGGAAAGTTTTGTGTGATTCTTATTAGAGATCCTCCATGTGAGCTAAGTTATTATTGGTGTTCCTTAGCTATATTTTTGGAGAGCTAGAGAATTATACTAACCTTGGGATGAGACTATGGTATGTACATAAGTACATGAGCTTCATCTTTATACATATATATGAAGTTTTAAGCTGTCCAAAATTGTGTCTATGACATATTTGGTTTTAGGTATATATTTCTTCATGGCTTGGTTCAAATTGTTATCTGATTAACATTAATATTGAAGATAGGGTAAAAAATTTATTGTAATTACAAGTTTCGTAATGTATACAGTGATTTCTAGATCTTGTTTATGCATGATAAGATTTCTCCATAGGGTTGAAACTTGTTGGGACACATTTGGTTAATTTTCCCTTGGATTCCCTCCTTAATTGGGGTTGTTAAGAGGTGAATTATTGTCCGTTGTTGTTAATTGTCATATTTAGAAATTGAACGGAAACATATGTAATTATTTAGTGTCTCTACACACATTTTGTACCACAAACCTTAGATGATGGGATCATCCTTTATAATCCTTGGAAGTCGTTGATCCATGTCTTAGGAAGAAAGAAAGAGAATAATTAATAATATAAAGTTTGATCCAACTGCCAAAGAAAATCCAACCTCAAACATTATTAATGTATCTTGATTAGCCTTAAAAATTATTAAGCTAAATTTCTGTTGAAGATGGATGCAGGTTTGCGATCTGAAATGTGCATAGAGACACAAAATAGTACACATTTTCCATTCGATTTATAAATATGCCACTTATAAAAAACCTAAACAAAATGATTTATCATAGTGAACATAAAAATATTATAGTTGAAAGTTCACAATGTTCAAATCGAAGAAACCTCTAGGAAAGATGTAAAATTTTAAACTAACAAGTTTCACATAATTTGTATAGTTTTGAAATTAACACTTTAAATTGTTTTGATTTGTTTTTTCTTTTTGCTCGAAACTCTCTCACTTGGAGAGAGTGGTATTTGGTTTGAGAAATCATGACCCATATGTATCTATTCCATCAAAAATCACACCCGTCCTATACCACACCAGCCATTAACTTGGTATACTTTTGGGTGTCTATTCCTAGCTAGTTCAACCCTAAGGGGAATTGAACATAGGTCACCTTACTCACAAGATCCACACCATAACTGGATGAGCTAGTGGGAATTCACTTTAAAATTGAAGGACATGGAGGTGAGTTTTGATCCAGTTATGTGTGCATAGGTCACGAGATCATTTATACAATCCCTCTGGGTGCAACCACATGTTCAGCCACTGCATCAAGGTGACCTCATGGCTTTAGACTTGGATTTCATTGGAATTGAACATTTCCCACAAGTGAAAAACACCTCGCTCTTCACCAATGGATCCAACCCCTTGGGACAAATTGTAATTTTTATTAGAATCAACTTATAGTTTAATAAAATAGAACAAAGGACCAATTTAGGTTTGGATTCCACCTTGGTTAAAGCATTACAAGGAATTGTACAACTTTTCATATTGTTATAAAAATTTATATATTATGTTCTTTTGTAATGTCAAACCAAAATATTCAAAAAATCATAGCTTCCTTTTTAAATGGCTAAATCACAACAACAAGCCATTTTGCAGTGTATACCTTGACACCCAATTCATTTTTATTTTTTTGACATTTAAGTTTCAAATCTAAAACAATTTGTTTTTCTCTTACCCACTTGATTTCCTTACATATTTCATAAAACAATACATATTTCAATGGGTAACTCATTTCAATGTTAAATATATACTAAATATATAATAAAACTTTAATTATTAAAAAAAATCACTTAAAACTAAAAATGCCAAAATATATCACTTAAAACTAAAAATGTTGATAAAGAAATGTAGTCATTTACACAAATGTTAATTTCTTAAAATATCATTTTAAACATGTCTTATTCAAAATTACCAATATTTAATTACGTTGAAGGTGTTAAACAATGGAGACAAAGTCTCCCAGATTCCTTGTCACTCCATCGAATTGCATTTGGACACATGTGTCGTTGGTTTGGCGAATGGCAGTTTGACAAGTGTCTTGCATGTTTGGTGAATGGCCGAATTTAATGCAAGATTACTACCTCTATTTTTTGCTTGAGGGTCTATCCTATGTGTGTTTGGGTAGTTGGACAAGTGTCTCGAGTGTTTTCACAGGGGTTTTGTTAATGCAGTCTTATTACCTGCTTGAGGGTCTGTCCTGCGCATGTTCAGGTAGTTGTACATGTTTCTCACATGTTTTGACATGGGTTTTGTTAAATGGGTTATAATGCAGGATTATTTTGTAACCTCTATTTGTTTCTTGAGGTTCCATCCTACGTGTGTTCGGGCAGTTGGACAGGTGTCTCGTGTATTTTTACAGGGGGTTTATTAACTGGGATATAATGTAGGCTTATTTTGTAACCTCCGTTTACTGCTTGAGGGTCCGTCTTGCGTGTGTTTGAGCAGTTGGGAAGGTGTTTTGCATGTTTTGATAGGGATTTTGTTAACTGGGTTATAATGCATGCTTATTTTGTAACCTCCATTTGCTTCTTTAGGGTATGTTGTTATGGAAAGAAATTCCTATGGCTTGGGGTACCACAATAAACAGCTTGACTCCAGAAATCAATCCTTTCCAATATGCAATAGAAATTAAATGTCTGACAGTAAAGGATCAGACCTTGTACCTTATTCTAGACGGTTGAAGTAGATCCTCGTTGAGCTTTCCAACTTCAACTTGAATTGATAGATTACTTTCTCAACAACAAGTAAACAATACAAGCATACTATATATCATGGTGTTAGATCTATTCTAGCATATATAATCAATAATGTATAAGCATTTGACATAATCCCATGGATAAAATATTCATTCAAACACACATTATTGGACAGGAAAATATATTTCTATTAATATAAATCAGAGATTACAATAGATACAACCTCTGTCGGCACGTCTGCGAATCGGAGAAACTAAATCCCCCACTTGGGTCTCCACCACTTCAATCCTCCATCTCTCGATAGCAAGCTCACAAGCAAAAGGCAATCTTGGGAAGAACACAAAAGTGCTCCAAGGGACAAAGGGATGCAGACTCAAGCATAAGTTCTGGCAACAATGGACTATATTTTCTTTACTCTCAATTCTCTCATATGCCTTCAATGTACCAAGGAGTTCCTTATATAGCTTTTTAAAGGGGTAATGAAAGGTCAAATCTAAGCGATCTCAAGGCATAGGAAGGGCTAGGAGTCAAGTGAGTCGGATCCATGTCAAGGAAAACTCCAAAAGGATTTGGATTTTGTACACATCCTGATGTACACGGTTTTAGTGGTCAAACCCACGTATATACGTGATTATAGGTTTAAAATTTGCATGTATCATTTTTCACATGTTTTTAGGGATGGTCAAGAAAACATCAAAGGACAAAAAATGGTCCAAGGGGTCTAAGGATCCTGCAGCGGGACAAGGGAAGGCCATACAAGGTGTGATTCACCTGGAGTGGTGAAATCAGCTATAAAAAATTCCCCCTAATGTGTGAGATCAGAGGGGTCATATGATGGCCAAAATACATTATAAGTCCATCCCAGAAGTGGAGTGATGAAGGATCCCAAATGGAAGACCAGCCATCCAATCAGCATAGTACAATAATATAAATCTGCACAAACCGCTATGAGTACATGTCCTATTATGTGAATAGAGGTGTCGAGGTCGAACATGGTAGTCCATCATTTTATTACCAGTCATTGATGTATACAGTTAATAGACGCGAGATCACCCACCGATAATGAAAATGGGAATTAAGGTACTAGAGTGCAAACTAACAAGTGTGAATAAATGTGTTGAGGTTGAACACTTGAGAGGATCCATCGATTAGGGGACATTGATTTATTCCCAAAAACTCTCGATGGCGAGAGAACCTACCACTGATGACTGCAAGTCTCAAGGCACTCAAAATGACTCTAGATTCCAATCCCAAAATAAGTGATCTGAAGTCGATGGGATGAAATCTGCTGGAAGGAGGGCATTAAGGCATCCCCCATCATCCAACATGAGGTACTCAGCAAAGCTGTATAATGTGGAAGGACTCAATCATAAGGTGCACGAACCAGTAACTGTACCGGGAATTGCCGACATGCAAAGTCAAGATAACTGAGGAATGGCCGACTCAAGCTTCAACTTCCTTTGAACAAGAGCATAACGGCGAATGGTGACTGAATAAAGGCAGCATAAACTTGATATATAAACTGGGACATCTATGTGACATAGGAGGCATCGACAGAGGCTCCATAGGGACTGGAAGCTTAACCAGTCGATGGAGATAAACTCAGATAAATGAGTACAACTTCTAAAGTCAAACTATAAACCCAACCAATGGATGTGATATATAGTGCTTTGTTCGAAAGCGACATGACTCGACAGCTGCCAAAGATAACATCTTTCCTTGTCCGCATTTTTGGTTTTTTGATTTTTTTGGACTTTTTTAATTATTTAAAAACCTTGAAAAAGAATAAAATTGCTTTATAGTTACAAACTAGGAGGAGACGAGTGCCATAATGGAAAACAAACTAGTTCCAAGCAGTGGAACATACCTATGCTCAATGCAAGGATACATGTGTAGGATATCGACAATCAAGGGAAAATCCCCTCCCGGTAAAAAGGGAAACAAGCTGTGAAGGATATAAAAAATGGTTCTGGATGGCTAAACATGAGAAGGGCTCAGGCTATATGGCTGAAACATAATGTCAGGGAAGCCGGCATAAAGATCAATAAGGCAGGAAAATCTCATGATAATGCATACTTGACATGAGGGAGTCCTGAGGGAAATAGGCCAGCAAAAGATCAAGAGGAGTATGAGGCTCTTGTGAAATGTCATGACAGTACTATACAATGAACTCCCACACCCTAAAGGAGAAAATGTCAGCATGGGCACCGAATGGAAATAAGATGCTAACTAGGGTACCCATGTAAGGTGAAGCTCTACCACTCATATCATGCCACTTCTAAAATAGCAAGAAGGTTCTGTGACATAATAGAGTGGGTTCATACCTAAGGTCATGATAAGATGGTCATAAGGTCATGCAAAATGCAAATGGTGATGAAACCTAACCTATATGCTAGTGTAGACATGATACCTAAGATCAGCATGAACGGGTCAATCCAACAGCTGAAACAGCACTGAAAAAGGTCGTCTACATCATGAATTATGTCAAAAACGGTCCAAAATTGTTAGAAATTGTCGAAACTATAGGAAAGGGGAAAAAATTTCAAATATTTGAAAATTTTCTATAAATAGTAAATAATTCAAAATATTATAAAACATTTGAAACTTTTACCCATTTGAGTTCATATTTTCAACAGCGAATTCCAGGAGATCCAGCCAGTGGAATCCACTACCATTTCTTCCAGGTATTTACCCATGCTCTTCTCTTCCATTTCAACGCAATTTTTATCAAATTCCATGGTCAATTAAGATTTATAGGCCAAACTAAAAATGGCGCTATGGTCCACATGAAAATCAAGGGCTTTTCCACGTATAGGGATGGATATACCCAAAAAATTCCCCCATACTCGTGTGCATACATGGTTGTTTTACAAACGGTCACATATGAGGCCGCGCATAAGGTTTTTTCAATAATATAATGGGAAAATTTGCAATTTCTTGTGTAGGATGGCCATAGAGTGGACAGAGTGTGAACATGGTGAGGTAGAGGAAGCAGTAAGGGCCGATCTAATGGCTCAACAAGCTCTATGTGCATGTGGACTCTATAAGTTTTAGTGTCTTGGTGGCTTGAGGGCCAAACCAAGACTATTGCAGATGTTGGTGGATTACTGGGATCCAGACTCTAAGTCCTTCCAGATAGATGGGATGTCCCTCACTATAGAGGTGGAGGACATATACTTCATTATAGAGATTTCTCGACAGGGGGAGATAGTGAACCCTCATTCTCGTGGTGGGCTAGGAGGTGGTCTGACTATCGACGAGTACATTACGGTATACTACTATGTAGACACAGAGAAGGTGGGGAGTCAGGTCCCTACCAACGCTATACAGGTGCTGGGCCTAAAGGCCATATTATTGACATTGGGTAGGATAGTAGGCTTGGCATCACTCCACTAGGCCTCACGGCCTTTGATGTTCTATGCAGTGGAGTGCATGAGACCCACAATTTATGACAGGAGCACTACAATACTGAGCAACATGAAACATCAGCTCAGCGAGTGTAAGGAAGGCAAAGTGTGGAACTTTGGGTTCAGCAGTATATTGAGCACATTTTTCTTTGAGCGTGTTCCAAGATTGAGCCCCAGAGTGGACGTTCCTCTTCACAGGGTTCGAGATCCGGCCCAACAGCGTTGGGCAGATGCTATGCGCAGACTGGGGGGAGGTAGGGTAGCCAACCCATATCCAGCTGACTTCTTTCCGTGGTGGTGATGACAGATAGTTGCCGTCGATGACTACCCCTATGAAGGGATAGATTTACAGGGGGACCCGGACATGCCGCTACCACCAAGATCGACATATAGCGATATAGGTAACGAATCTCGACCCTCTCCTTTTTAATTTTTGAGTTATTTAATTTTTTGTGTTTTCTAATTATATGGAATCAAAAGACATATTTTTGTGTGACAATACATAGTGACATCTACCATTTGTATGCATATGTGGGACCATGGCAGCCAAAAGGCTTCCCTCATCATAGACGAAGGGGAAGAGGAGATGATATCACGGGTGTGGATGCAAAGCGGATGCTCCAAAGCATTCATACAAATTTTGTGAAGTTGACACACTGGGTTCCCATGGTGTAAGTCGAGGACTTTCCTGAGGCTATGCAGCGCCAGGCGGTGGGTGTACCACAAGCATGGGTGCGATTATTTTGATGGCTAGCTAGAGCTATAGTGACCTTCCATGATCACAACCCTCCTCCTCCTCGATAGTATTAGATAGCTGGGAGTGTATACATTTTGTGCTACCATGTATTATATGTTGGTGGCTCGAGAGCCCCAATTTTGTATCATGACACTATATATTACCACATTTTGGATGTATATAAAAAGTTTTATGGTGATCGGTTTATTTAATTACATGTGTAAAAATTGTGTTTGTGATGAGTTTATTGTAAATGAAACAAATTCCAATCTAACACATAGTTAGCATATGAGTCAGCAACTTTATTATTAATTCTTGGAATACGTATACATGTTAGATTTTCAAATTGCCGTTCAAATAATCTCACACGTAAGAATCTACTTAATAACATCAAATCTCTAACATGGTACAAACCATTAAGCTGTGATGCTACCAACTTCGAATCAAGACGTACCTCAAGAGAGAGAATGCCATGTGAAATGGCATCCCGTAGAAGCTCAATAACAACACTATATTTAGCAACATTTTTGGAAGATGGATGCACACATGTGCCTTCTGAAGACAGCACCTGACCCATAGGAGTATAAATCACCCAAGTAGTAGAGGTTGAGTGTTGAGAGTGATGGCTCGCACCATCTGTGAATCCTATGTAGGTGGAAGATTCCATTGACATCTGCCAAAAGAAATGGAAACTAATCACAAACCTGATCACTATAAGAAAAAGACCTAACTATGCAAAAATGTATAATAATATACAATAACCAGCCTTGGCTAAAAATCATGCATAGTACTTCTTGAGATAGAGCCCATTTCTAGGCTCCACCAAGGCCGTTCCCTCATAATCCACTAACTCATAAGCACCCTTCTCTAAGACACGTTTGACTACGTAAGGACCACGCCACATGGGATTAAATTTTCCTATGCCCAAGGGTTCTTTTGGTTGATCCCACAAAAGGACCAAGTCTCAATCACTAAACCTCCTTGGACAGACAGACTTATCATACTGTACCTTTACATGATGTTTATTGACTTCTAGAGCCACCAAGGCATCTCGACGCTGCTCATCAAGTTGCTCAAGGTGGACCAAATGCTCCTCCAATGGTGAAGTGTCTGGTAAGAGTTCTACAGCTAGCTTCAAAGAAGGAATATCACATTCAACTAACAATATCGACTCCACTCCATGTACAAGTTGATATGGAGAAAAACCCGTGGCAGTCTTAACAGTGGTTCTATATGCTCACAAAGCAGGATATAACATGATGTGCCAATTATTATTGCTTTGTGCGATGGTTCATTGGAGAATGGATTTGAGTGATTTATTCACTGCTTCAACATGTCCATTTGCTTGAGGGTAGTAAGAGGAGGAATTCTCTTTCTTGTACCCTAACTTTGATGCCAACTCTTCCATCATACAATTCTAAAAGTGCAAGCCATGGTCATTGACAAGCTCTTTTGGAATTCTGAACTGAGTAATAATTTGGTTGAATACGAAGTGGGCGGTTGTTTCATCGTTGGATTTAACTGTAGGCATAGCCTCAACCCATTTCGTGAATTAATCAACAGCCACTATAATATGATGGTGCCCCCCAGCCGAAGCTAGGTTGCAATCCATAAAATCGAGCCCCCACTTAGTGAAGGGACCGACGGTGATAATGGGATGTAACAGGGCAAGTTTTGAGTGCATATTATGTGTGAACACTTGGCAAGGGTGGCACCTCTTGACCACATCTACACAATCCTTAAATATTGACGGCTAGAAATAACCTACTCTTAATATCTTTTGAGTTGTAGAAATCCCAAATAAATGACCACCACATGCCCCTACATGGAAATCATTCAGCACTACCTTAGCCTCTTCATGAGTTAAACAACGTCGTAAAATGGAATCTACCCCATGGCGGTACAAAGTGTTATCCACTATGAGGTAGTTCTTAGACACGTGACATAATCGTCGCTGCTCATCTCATGAGAGGTGAGTAGGGACCTTCAATGTTTGTAAATATATTATGATATACCCATACCATGGGTCTAAAGTTGAGATTAAGAAGATGTGTTCATCGACAAACGTATCTTTACAAACCAGCTCCTCGGCCTCGCTCAGGAAATCCGATATAAGCTCTGCAAAAATTAAAGACTTCTTTGATTTTGCCAAAACAAATTCGAGATTGAACTCTTGTAGAATGACAATCCATTTATTATATTTATGCCCAATCATCCTTTAAGTGAGGACGAATTGAAATGGATTGACATGGGCTACAACAAAGGTCTGGAAAAGGAGAATATAATGTCTCAACCACTGAACCGCATGTATGGTAGCTAAAGAAAGCTTCTCGACATGAGAATAATGAATCTCTGCATCAATAAGGTTCCACCTCAGATAGTATATGACATGCTCTTGGAGCTCCTCATCCTCTTAAACAAAAACCAAACTAGTCGTCTTCATGGACATGGCCACATAAAGTATAAAATCATGGCTATAGTCTGGGGGACTAATCATCGAGGTCGATGCTAGGGCTCGCTTGAGTGCATCAAAGGACTCCTAGGCTCGCTCATCCCAACAAAAGGGGGTGTCCTTCTTCAATAGATGCATGAAGCCTGACAACAAATCTCTGTAAGAAGTTTGCCATGCCTTGCAAATAGTAAGATGAAGAATATTCTTTGAGGGAAACAACTGAAGTATTGCCTCAACCTTCAAAGGCTTGACTCTTATGCCCTCTTTAGAAATGATGAATCCTAACAAACGAACTGACTTCACACAAAAGATGCACTTGTGAGGACTTATTCTAACCAAATAGTGCCATCATCTTTCGAATACCAATCTCAAGTGATAGGAATGACGCATTCTCATATGAGAATGAGCAGCAAGGTCATCCAAAAATACTTCGATGATTGACTTGAGATCATGGAAGATAAAGGTGATTACCCACTGAAATGTAGCTTCAGCGTTTTTAAGGCCAAAAGGCATTTTTTGATATGCAAAAGTTCCCCACAGAAAAATAAATGCAGTCTTATGTTGGTCCTTAGGTTTAATTTGTATCTGATTATACCCAGAAAAGTTGTTCATAAAGGAAAAAACCTCGCTACCCGCACACTCATCCAAAATCTGATCAATAAATGGTGTGGGGAAATTGTCCTTAGGACAGGAACAATTTAAATCATGGAAATCAGTACATATGCGGATCGCTCCCTACTTCTTATCCACCGAAATAGGGTTTGAAACCCACTCCATCAAAAGAATGGGATAGATAAAACCAGCTTTTAACAACTTTTCTATCTCTACCTTAATCGCGAGTGCTTTGGTAGGATTCACCGCACCCAAACGTTGTCGAACAGGATTAGAGTTGGGGTAAGTCTTAATCTCGTGCTCAACAATACGAGGGTCGATACTTGGCATTTCATCGTAAGACCAAGCAAAGATATCATGGAATTATTTAAATAGCTCGGTGTATTCTAGAATATCAGCATGGGAACATTCTTCCCCAATATAGACATTCTCTATCCTGGCAGGATCGCGAGAGATGTTGATAGGAATCGTTGAAGATATGTTCACCATGTTTTCGTTAGCCATCTGACTAGGAGAGCTTAACGGAACCATAGGACTACCAACTCTCACACTAAGAACCTCCCTAAAGTCCTCATG
>LPNX011157050.1:78593-94403 GCA_001517045.1 Pseudotsuga menziesii
GGTGTAGGAGGAATTCAAGGATCTTCCATATGACTTATGCGAAAAGACACTGATCTCATAGATGCTGAAGCCTCACCATAACTACAACCTATCATAAGAATCATTGCAGGAAAACTAAAGATTTGCATGAGGAATGGATACATGCCTACACCCACACTTCCATTTGTCGGCTAAGAGTGCTCAATGATCAGGATCGAAGCTCCTGAAGATGTAGTAACCAACGGATTCTTGAATGTCGTTTGATCAATTGTGACTATCATCCCATTATGTGAAAAACATACAATGTGAAATAGGGAAGAAGCAACGGCTTGCATACTATACATCCAATTCCTACCTAGTAAGAGATTGTAGTCAAGGGGTGCATCAACCACCTCGACCTCTATCACAACGGTCTTCCCTCCCAAATGGACTTTAAGGGAGGGAAGGATGCCATGCAGCCTAAACGATCTCCCATAGAATGCAGTTAACATGGTCACTAATTTAGATAGCTCAAGGGAACCTAAACCCTTCCAACATGATAAAGATATCACAGAAGCGACAGCACCTTCGTCAATCATAGTGCGCTTGACGATCATATTAAGACATTCTACTTGAATCAAAAGAGACACATAGTAAGGCAAGCGAGGCTGAAGTCCTACGGTTTCAAATTTAATCATGGAGCAAGAATCATCATCATTCACACCAAGGGTAGAAAGCAACACTTTCCTTTGCGAAGGACAACTCTGAAGCACTTCCAATGCAGACATCACACAAGGAGTGTGGCCCAAATCCTCGACAACTGAATAGTTTTGGGCGGGTCGGGCATTAGGATTGTTCCCTGAACACTTAAGGATTCCCTTAGGAATGGAAGGTGTGGCTTCAGGTTTATCCATAGGTTTCTCAATATGTAAAGGGGACCCTGGTCGATTAGGCTTTTTTCCTGGGCTAGGTTGTGATGAACCATAATCTTTCACATGGGTCATAACTTTTGCAGCACGGACCATGTTAATGCAACCACGACCACTACCCTCCAGTGGATATTAATCACCACCAGATTGATCATGGGTCCTCGAGTTCATATTTTGATTGTGTGGTAAAGGGTTAGTTAGCACAGCTGGGCCCTGTGCCAAGAATATCGAGGCTTCCTCGATATGAGGGCACAAGTAAGTGAGGTGATCGTCCTTACACAACTTGCAAGGGAACTTAACCTTACGTTTAGTTTTCTTGTCTACCCCAGAATTATAGCCATTCTTTTCATTACTATTAGCATTCTCATTCTTATTCCCACCCTTATGATTATTCTTACCCTTCTTTCTAGTCCGTCCAGGCTGCTGGTTACCCTTCTGGTCCGACGATTGCACAAAAAGTACACTCGTCGTTTGGGTGGTTTGAGATGAATTCGTAGCTTGTACTAAAGCAGATTGGTTGATTGACAATTGACTAACTTGTTTTGCAATCGAATTCACAGGTTTCACACTTGCACAACCCACAATTCCATTGGCATGTGGTCTAGGTTTGACTTTGGGGTTAAAACTAGAATGTAGAGCGTTGGGAATAATCTCATATAACAAACCAAACTGAGCATAAATCAAGTCCAGTTCCTGCACCCTAAAAATCGCTTGTTCCTCATTCTACACTCTGGATGTAGAAACATCCTTCACTATATATGGAAATAATGACTTAAGGAACCATTCGATGAGGAATTTCAGTGGTATAAAGGCTTTAATCAACCTCTTCCATCTACACCACTCTTGAATATGATCTGAGATATGTGTGGCTTTATCCTACCGAAATGTTGACAAGAGTTCAGTACCAACGTCATAAAGCATTGGTAGCTAGAAGTGATTAAGAAAATTCATCGCAAGGTCGTCGAACAAATCGAATACCCCCTTAGGTAGCTCTATATACCATTTCACGGTAGGCCCTGTAAGGGTGCATTGAAATAGCCTTAAACAGATGGAGTCCTGGTGTAAGGAATTCGAAGAGCACCATAGGCAAAATGTAGTAACGTGTTCTCTCGGATCCTCTTTTGTTTTTCCCTCAAACTTAGGTATGTCCGAGGGAAGCTTACTAGGGACCACCAGCCAAGCCGGGTCATGAGCTACATGATTGTTCATCAATCTCAACAAGTCAAGAAGATTCAGTATCACGAGGAAAGGGAGCCTAGGATGATGAGGTCAATGGACTGCTCCTTGATTCATATAGGTCTGATTACCACCATGGCCCTGGCCATAGTGCCCTCCTCCTATTTGACCCATATAGGGTGGCATGGAAGTACCATATTGTGGTGCACCTAGACTATTAGGAGCTACAAAGCTGTAGTTCAGAGAATAAGTAGGTTTTTGATACCCACCCCCATAAGGTGAAGAACCCTGTCCATACTGCGTCCCATAATAGGGTCCATAAGTCATCGCATGAGATGTCCCATGAGACACTTCGTAAGTAGGAACATATGCTCCAGAAGTAGGAATATACACTCCGGAAGTAGGAATGTGACCTCTAGAAGTATGAGAATGACCTCCTGAAACAATGGGTGGTACATGAAGCTGAGACACAATTGGTCTAGTAACTGCAGTATGGACATAACTCGTAGCAATGTTTCACCCCGAAGGACCACATGAATAAGGTGGAGGGTGAACATTTGAAGAACTAGGGACAAAGGAACGAGGGACCTGAGTAATTATATATGTACTATTCCCTATAGTCTCTTGTCTTAGATCTGGCATCCTAAAAGGATCACTAACCCTAGACCTAGGAGGAATATGTGATGTAAATTCCACCACTGGGATGGAAGGTGCAATGTGACTAGTGTTCCCAAACCTCTCCGCATGGTAAGGAATGAGAGTGCCCCCAGGAATAGTGTTAGGCCCAAACTCATATTTGACATGAAATGCCAAATCATGTGTGGGAAAACCAGACATACCATAACTACCATAGCTAGTGCTGGCGGGTTCAAAATGAGTCTCGGCATCCTCCGGCATTTCATACCGGTAATGTGTCAATGGGGAATCAACCCTAGAGTGAGTAGGTCTATCTTGAAAGGGTCCTATCTTAGAAATCACAGGACCTAACTTAGCTAGGTTAGGTGAAGGATCGTAAGTAGGAGTAAACTCCCCATTGTCTATACGAATGGGAGAAGGTGGTTTAGGAATACCTTCTATATGGTCTCCCATGGTGTGTGAATCAATGTGCGAAGTAGTCCGCCTGGACTATCTAGGTATCTATCCCAAGGGAGGAGGAGATGTAGAAGGTGGAAGTCCTACTAAATGACGAGAACGACGAGGAGTCGTACCTGAATCCACAAGGACTCAAAAAATAGAAAAGACTCTCTATTTATGCAAACCCTAGGCAAGCTATCATGCACAGAGCAATAGCTAATAGAATCTAAAGCCAAATGCAAGCAATCAAGGGCAGGATAAGTGAGCACCTGAATGAAGTAGGTATGTCTCGCCTAGGAGAGGCTTGAGACTCAGCAATCATGAAACTTCACCCAGCAACCATTTAACTTGCACTAAAAGGAAAAACTAAGTGCATATGCACTGTTCGCAGTAAACCCGCGTGTATACGCGGAAATCGTAGAGCAACTCGTGTGTATACGCGACTGTGAGTTAAAAACTCGTGTACAGGAAGAAAGGTGCATAAAAATCAAGGCAAATAGACAAGATGAGACAAAATTCACACCAATAAGACACTACCAAGCAAACATGCCCCCAAACCCGACACAGAAACAAGAGAGAAAGAGCAATTCAAATTCATTAAAAGCTGATAGAACAACCCCCAAAGGACAACTACTAGGAACTCCCCAGTAGAGTCACCAATTCTATTACAAAGAGAAATTCCTATGGCTTGGGGTACCACAACAGATAGCTTGACTCCAGAAATCAATCCTTTCCAATATGCAATAGAAATTAAATGTTTAACACTAAAGGATCAAACCTCGTACCTTATTTTGGAAGGTCGAAGTAGATCCCCATTGAGCTTTCCAACTTCATCTTGAATTGATAGATTACTTTCTCAACAACAAGTAAACAATACAATCATACTATATATCATGGTGTTAGATCTATTCTAGCATATATAATCAATAATGTATAAGCATTTGACATAATCCCATGGATAAAATATTCATTCAAACACACATTATTGGACAGGAAAAGATATTTCTATTAATATAAATCAGAGATTACAATAGATACAACCTCTGTCAGCATGTCTGTGAATTGGAGAAATTGAATCCCCCACTTGGGCCTCTACCACTTCAATCCTCCATCTCTCAATAGCAAGGTCATAAGCAAAAGGCAAGCTTGGGAAGAACACAAAAGTGCTCCAAGGGACAAAGGGATGCAGACTCAAGCATAAGTTCCGACAACAATGGACTATATTTTCTTTTCTCTCAATTCTCTCATATACCTTCAATGTACCAAGGAGTTCCTTATATAGCTTTTCAAAGGGGGATTGAAAGGTCGAATCCGAGCGATATCAAGGCATAGGGAAGGCCAGGAGTCAAGTGAGTCAGATCGATGTCAAGGAAAACTCCAAAAGGATTTGGATTTTGTACACATCCCGATGTACACGGTTTTAGTGGTCAAACCCGTGTATATACGTGATTATAGGTTTAAAAGTCACATGTATCATTTTTCACATGTTTTTAGGGATGGTCAGGAAAACATCAAAGGACAAAAAATGGTCCAAGGGGTCTAAGGAGTTTGCAGCAGGACAAGGGAAGGCCATACAAAGTGTGATTCACCTGGAGTGGTGAAATCAGCTATAACATATATTATGTGCATGTTCGGGCAATTGGAAAGGTATGTCGCGTGTTTTGATAGGGGTTTTGTTATTCCCATTTGTTGCTTCACGGTCCGTCCTACACATGACTGGATTGATAGACCTGGTGATTTTTTATATTACAGGATTTGGGATTGACAGGCTAGGGAATGGATTTTGGATAGATGTATTGTGTGTTTTGACTGATGTTTTGTTAACTAGGTTTTTATGCAACTTTATTTGGTACCCTGGATGTGGTTTTCTCGACTTTTTCTTCATGGTCCATCCTGCACACGACTTGATTGGCATCTTGAGTGATTTTCAATCATACAGGTTTCATGATTGACAGGTTGAGAAATGGATTTTGGACAGATGCTTTTCATGTTTTAACTGGTGTATTGAGTATGGCCCTAAAACCCAATTGCTGTTTTTTTTTTAATGACCCATCCTTTGCACGGTTGGATCAATAGCCTTATCTCATGACGTCTTATTTTGATACATGTTTGCTACTCAATTTCATTTTTTGGTGCACACCTAGATTAACAATCCCATTTTTCTTATTAGTGTCCTTCAATGCAGTGTTCTTCCTTCTTTGATTGCACAAACGAAAACTTTGTATTTCACTGCAAATTGGGCATACCCATTGCGAATATTTCACACCGAGGGTTTTGCGAAGGTTTCACAATGAGGGATTTTTAGTTTTGATCCTATTTCAAAGTGGCTTGTCTTTACGCTCAGGCTTTGTGGGGTCACTCTGGTCGCTTGTTTGTTCACCATCACTCAGGTTAATGAAGAACACACTGTCAATGTCCCTTCATTGACATCAATCCTCTCCCTCAATGTTCCATCATTGCAAGAAGGTTGGTTGTTTCGTTTTGACATGGGCTTCATTCTTAATTGCGTCTTATCTTATGAGGATTTTGAAGATCTTGTCAGACTCTTCGGTTCACCGGGTTTACTGCACCACCTTTGCTTTGCATCATTTATACAAATCCTCAGTAACCAATATTTGGTATTGTTTGGCTTTGGTTTGCTTGTATTGTTTTGTTGGTCTTCGTTTACACCAGAGGTTTTGTGACATAGGTTTTTCCACCTAGTAAAAATCCCAGGTATTATTTCACCCTACGTAGTTGTTTTTGACATTCCTTGTGCTAGCAAAACATTTGCTTGTTATTTATGTGCCTTTGAATTGAGATTTTTTTGGTATTGGAAATTTATCCTGAATTTTTTGGTCTTAGTATTTAATTATGAGTGCGCATCTATGATTTATACAATCTCTGTAATTATTTTAAAACAAGTGTACATTATCTTGCATACATTTGATAGTGGAATTATTGTTGGCCTGAATTACTATAAGTTTACTGTCAAATTGAGGGTTTCATTTGCAGATTGTTTATAAATGTTGTTTTGAAATGGGTATGAGTATTTTTGAAACATGGTATATAGTCTACCAGAGGAAACTCTAATTGTTGGAAATGCACGGTTGTGTAGGATTCTTATGAATCAGATGTTAGTGGATATAGTGTTAGTTTGTAGCATTTTCAAATACATGTTTCACATAGTAATTTTCTTTCTATAGCTAACCTTACCAATAAGTTATGCCCCTATCTTTGTATAATTTTGTTGTAAATTCAAAGCAGCTATAAAAGATACCTATTATATTTTAGAGTGGAAAATGAATGTGCTTCAATACTGAAACATACAAACATGTTTAATTGCGAGCACTTTCATCTGTTATGAAAAACAAATGTAGCTTTTCAAGTCCTTTCTAGATGTTTAATGAGTTAACATTTTCTTGCAACTCACTGATATAAGTCTTTACATGTAGGTCTTCATGCCCAACAACAAGTGCTTCTTTCTTTTATAACCTCAACAAAGGAATGCATTGTTTAAAAATTATTTTACAATCAGCATGATATATCCTATTCACAGCTACCCTTATTGTAATTTGCATAGGGAAACTTTATACATTCTTCTTTGCAACCTTCATATTTTTCTGGAACATAAATTAATCCTATAGTTGGATTAATCTCTTCAATTGTAGGGAAACTTTATACATTATTCTTTGCAACCTTCATATTTTTCTGGAACATAAATTAATCCTATAGTTGGATTAATCTCTTCAATTGTTGTTGCAATGTTTATTGGACATTTTATTACTTTCTTTGGATCATATGTCTACTTTTAAAGACACTTTCTCATTAAAACTATTGTACCTTCAAATATATATTCGATCATTGAAGAGTTAGCTTAAGCAGATCCACATTTTCCCGCTCTTCTTTGACTGGAAATATATCCTTCATAAATTTATTCCAAACATGTTCTGCATAATTAGGAAATATCAGAGTGATTGATATTGTTAGGACATCCATGAATCTCCATATTACATCTCTATTCACCCCCGCTACAACAAAGGATAATATGTACTCATCCTACGCTTCCTGAATATCATACATCCATTTATTCAAGGTCTCGCTAGACATTATTTCACTTAAAATTGTGTTCTATCAACTTTACTGCAATGTTCATTTTCATTAGCAAACACCTGGTCTGCAAAAGTTGCTTCTACATCCAAAACATCCTCCACCCATGCAACTTTTTTTCTCAATCATAGAATTGCATCTGTCGTGCATCAAAACAAGTTGATATGAGATGGGGTTGTCAATCCGGATGTGCGCATGCCTGACTGTGAAAACCTTTAAAATTAAATATCAGCATGCTTGCCATGTTTTGACTAATGAAATTAGTAGAAAATTTTATTTGGGTCCAATGGGGAAGACACACACATGTTTCCAAATAATCCTGCATCAAAACTCAGTTAACAAAACACCTACCAAAGAAACAAGAGACATCTGCTCAAATGTCACTCACCATATCGCCAAGGAATCTTGGAGACTTGATCTCAATTATTTCATCCAAGTGTTTCATCCTTGTTTAACCTCATTAAAAAGTATACAAATTCCCTTCAAAGCATCTGATATGTCTTGGTCATGAGAAAAATAGTGCATGCCTTTATCACAGTTTTCTTACATAATTGTCAAGCATTCTTATTTTCACTATGAGGTTACAAAATAAGCTTGCATCAAAACCCAATTTTCCACTATTTCCTATAGTTGTCGTTGACTCTGCAATTATTGTTGCAATATTTGTTGGATCTTTATTGGGCTTCTTTGGAGCAGCTACTTACTTCTTAAGGAACTTCCTCATTTAAAAATGTGTACCTTCTAAATAGGTATTGGCTTGATGAAGAATAGCATCTGACATTTCCACACTTGCCCACCCTGATCTGATTTCAAGTCCATCCTTCTTTAGAACTTTCTTCCAAATATTTTCTACATAGTGAGGACATATCATATAACCCTGTCAAAACACACAAGACATCTGCCCAAAAAGCCATTTGTCGGCTTGCTAATCTAGCCATGTTCAAGATGGGCCATGAAGCCTGTAAAATTAAAATTCACTTGGCTTGCCATGTTTTTACTTGGGAAAGAAACATCAAACATGTATTAGGGAAAATAGGAAAGCCACACTAAGATTACAAATTAATGTTGCATCAAAACCCAGCTAATGAACAAATATCTCAATTTGCATGTACATTGGAAATTGTTCATATTCCATATGCTATAAAAAAATATACAACTCTTCAAGTCCTACCTACTTGTTTAAGAAGTCAACAATTTGTTGCAGCACTTGCATTCACCAAAAGAAATTTTCACATCTAGGGCTTCAGGCACAACAAGAATTGTTTCATCCTTCTTTTATCTCAACAAAATGCATGCACTTTTTAAGAAATATCTTACAATTAACAAGATATCCAATAGGACATTCCTTCAAAAGAAATTTAAATGTCTTGGTCACAAGTAAAATAATGTCTACCCTTATAATAATTTGCTTGGAGAATGTCCAAGCATGTGTAGGACAGACCGTGAAGTAGCAAACAGGAAAACCACATGTAGTTAACCAAATATGACCACATCAAAACCCAGTTAACAAAACCTCTATCAAAACACGTGAGACACCTCTTCAACTTCCTGAACATGCACAGGATGGACCCTCAAGTAGAAAATAGTGGTTATGAAATAAGCTTGCATCATAATCCAGTTAACAAAACCCTTGTCAAAACACACAAGAAAGCTATCCAACTTACTGAACACGCGCAGGATGGACCCTCAAGCATACAACAGTGGTAATAATCCTGCATTAAATTCGGCCATTTGGTTGCACATGATTTGCTAGAGCATAGCTTAATCCTGAAGCCTGTAAGATTGAAAATCACCTGGATGTTACCGTAGGATGGACCTTTAAGAAACAAATGGATTTTGCAATGGGAAAGACACACTTGGTTAAAACCAAAAATTCCTGCAGCAAAACCAAGTTAAGCAAACACCTATCAAAACAGACGAGACACCTGTCGAAATTCCATTTGTTGGACCAATGACAAACTTGTCCAAAGTCTATTCGACGCACAATTAGCTTTGACTATTGAATTGTTGCTACATTTTTGTTGTACATTTCTTTGCCTTCTTTGGCGCAAATGTCTACTTCTAAATAAACTTCCCCACTGGAAAAAATGTTCCATCCAATTATTTATTGCCTCACTAAATATTACTATCAAGCAGATCCACATTTTCCCATTTTGGCTGTTGATATGGGACAACCCTTGAACTCTACAGAAGAACAAGCTACTACCAACCTAGAGACTAGAAAATATCCTCCTATTTAGCAAGCTTCACGACATCTTTCTGGTATGTTTCCAGTCACTTCATTAAATGAAAATTTAAGTGACTTTCATCTAAATGAATTAAATCCATCTCTGCGAGATCTCTCTTCATTTTTTTTCCTTCTCCCCTCACAGGTGGTCACATCTCCTCTTCCACCTCAACTATCATTGGTACCACCTCCCACGTTCCCCTTATCCCCTTTATATCCTGCCTCTCCAGATTAAAAATCCACCTCCTCCATGGTTCGGTTCCATCTCAGAATAAGGGATATCCTTGCTCTGGTTGTTCATTCAGCTCTCTTCCTCAATTAGGAGAAAACCCTACCCTTCCAACAAAGGGAAAGGGGCAGGGAAGACCCTCACATTTCTCCTTTTCTCAGCAGAAATCTATTCATGATCAAGCAAACAAAAAACATAATACACTCTTTGGGGCACTTAGAGTAGTGCAAGACCCTGAAGGGGTTCTTAAATGAAAATTCTCTCCTTCATTTGTAGGGGTTTGGAAAGTACCTGAGAAAAAACTTGCTCTAAATAGGATGCTCTTGGTGCAAAAACTGAATGTAACCCCCCTTCAGGAGACGTTGGCGATTGAACTTGAAGTTACGAAATTGTTGTCCTAAATTACGAACAATTTTACCTTTCTATCCTAGAGTTCTAGAGGCATTTCGGGTGGGCTAAAAATAGGATGGAACTAGTTCATGTTGCTCAGTTCAAACTCATGGGGAGCCCCATTTCGCATGGGAATCCAGGTTTTTTGGGAAGAAGCAAATTTATCCTTGAACATTCTAAACATATATCGACCTTATAACAACATAGTGGCTTTCTGGGAAGCTTTGCAAACCTCCCCTTTACTAAGAAGTGAAAACGTGGTGATAGGTGGAGATCTAAACTTCACTTTAGGTGCCCATCAAATATCGGGACCAAAAGCAAGGGTAGATCCTTTGGCCAACTTTTCAGCAATCTCCTCTAGAACATCAAAATGGTGGACCTTGCCCCTCAAAATCTCAAGCCAACCTGGATAAATAGAAGACATGGGGAGGATAGAATTGAAAAAACACTAAAAACATTTCTCATGGAAGAAAGTCTTCAGGGGAGGGATTTGATGTTCAAACAATGGGTTTATTCAGGAGTTGACTTGGATCACATGCCTATTTGTTTAGAAACTTTAAGAAACCCTAAGAAGTCATCCAAACCCCTTCAAATTTATGGCTGCTTAGATAAAAAATGAGGAAATTATCAGGCTCATCCAGTCAAATTAGATTATGAATGTGGCAGATGAGGAAATTCATGCCGCTACACATGTTGCACAAAATATGTCCCGCATCAAACTTCTTCTAAAGGAGTGGGATAGGAATAAAAGGATTTTGGAAGATCAAACCATCATTGAGATTGAGGAATAATTGGTAGGGATTCATAACTCTAAATGAGGGGTCTTTCTCACTCAGAGAGATAAGAAAACGTTGATCTCCCTTGAATCCAATAGAAAAAATATATTGAAAGAGACGGATGAAGTTTGGAGGATAAAAAGAAAATCTATCAAGATGGAAAGTGGGGATGACAACACAAAAAAATTTCAGGATTTTGAAAAAGGAAGAAAACAACAAAATATGATTTGGGAACTAAGAAATGACAATAATCAACAGGTCTCCACTTTTGAGGAGATCGCTGATATCGAAAAAATATTTTTTTTTGAAAATCTATTCAAAGCGAAACAACATGCTTCGATTGCGGAAGTCATACAGATGTCAGAATTTATGATGAGGACAATTCAGATCTGATGGAGGAGGTGTCGAAAGATAAACTGAAGGCAGCTTTGCAAATTTTCCAGAGGGACCAAAGCCCGGGTTCAGATGGATGGACCATGGAATTATTTTTGGCATCCTATGACACTGTTGGACCTGACCTCCTTCATCTGGTTGAATAATGTAGGGTTAATGGTGATTTACATCCTCCTCTCAACTCAAATTTATTAGCCCTAATTCCAAAAAAAGATAATATGAACAGTCTGAAAGATTTCAGGCCTATTTCCCCCAGCAACATCACTTACAAAGTGGTTGCAAAAGTGATCACTCAAATATTGAAGAAGGTCCTCTCAAAAATCATCTCGCCTGAAAAATTTGGCGTTCTAGAGAACAGACAAATTCATGAAGCAATCGGAGTATCCCAAGAAGGTATGCATAGCATAAAACTAAAGAAAACAAAAGGAGCAATTCTAAAGATTGATCTCTCAAAGTATTTTGATAGAGTAAGCTGGTTATATCTAAGACTGCTCCTTACTCATCTGGGATTTAATTACTCTTTCATAAAATGGATTTTTCCTACATCTCCACTACATCTTTTGCAGTCCTCATCAATGGATCAACCTCCCCTTTTTTTCTTTGAGAAAAGGATCTCAGACAAGGATTCCCATGCTCTCTCCTTCTCTTCTTATTGGTGGAAGAAGTTCTGAGCAGAGCTATATTGGATGCAAAAACGAGAGGTTTATTTGAAGGAATCAAGATAACCACGAATCTAAACATTACACATCTCCTGTTTGTAGATGACATTCTCATTTTTTGTAATGGCTCAATCAGAGATGCTTAAAAGCTATCAGAAATTCTACACCTTTTTTGCAAATCAATACGTATGAAGCTAAATGAACATAAATATTCTATTGCCACTTTTAACTTGGATGATCATATCATCAGGAGTGTTTAGGAACGTTTTCCTTTCATTGTCATGTCTTTGGATGGAGGTATTAGATTTATGGGATTCAGGATAAAACCAAACTGCTATAAGAAGGAAGATTTGAACTGGTTACTGGAAAAATTGGATCGCACGGTCAATATCTAGTGCAATAGATGGCTTTCGAGAGTGGGAAGGATTATCCCAGTCAAGTATGTTCTCGAATCCATCCATGTATACTAGATAGCATTAGCTTGGATTCCAAAATCCATCGTGGAAAGATTTCAAAAAATATGCTCAAGATTTCTGTGAATGGAGAATAAGGGACAAAAATTCGTTGGATTAAATGGGACCAAATTGCTAGACCTAAATCCATGGGAGGGTGGGGACTCAAGAAAAACACTCTTTTTGCCAAATCTTTAGTTGCTAAACCAGGTTGGAGGCTCATTTCAACAAACAATCTATGGACGGAGGCTGTTTTTCATAAGTACATAGTTCTGGTACCTTTGTGGGACTAGATAAAAAACTCTGTCTTCAATGCTTCTCCCTCTGGATCAATTATCTCGAAGGAAAACTGCAGTGCCTTTCCACTTATTCATAATGGACTATCTTGGAAATTCAAGAATAGTATGAGAGTTTGACTTGGAGCATATACATGGCTAGTCAGCCAACTCAACCATATTCTTCCTCAATAGCTTATTCAACTGCTCCATCAAAAATGTTTCTTTCATTTAATCCAAATTACTGACCCTACCTCCACTAACTTGTGACATCACGGGTGGATGGGAAGAAGAGAACTTGAGATTCCAAACTTTTGGAACTTAGAACGGAACAAATACATTTGTGTTGTTCGAGTATCCCACATTAGGCTCATAGATTCGCATGCCGAGCTTATATGGGAACAGTCTGCGCATGGAAGATATACCTCGAAGACTAGATACCAACAACTATGTACCACTTCTTTCCAAGCTTATCCTCAATGGCGACAATCCGATATTTAGAAAATTAAACGTCCTTCAAAGGAAAAAGTTATTATGTGGTGCTCCCTTGCTAATAGAATCCCAACTTGAGATAGAATGTAGAAAATATCCCTGGAAGGTCCTGGATAGTGCACTCTGTGAAAAAAATAACGAAGAAAGCACCAATCATCTTTTTCTCAATTGCTCTTTCTCGTCTCAAGTCTGGTCACATTCTCAAGCTTTGTTAAATCTCAGATTTGACTGGCTTGGACAATCCCTTGAAGATGCGTGGAAAGTTTGGTCCTCCTATCGACATCTTGCACACATTAAGCACTTCCCCTCATCCACATCTGGGGAATATGGCTAGCTCGAAATGCTGTTATCTTTCAGGAAAAATCCTCTTCTCCCGAGGCCATTTCCAAACATGGTCTCGACATTTTATAATTTTTTCCTCAAACCAAAGGTGCGTCGACAATATGGGTCATCACCGAAGAACATATTGTCCAATCTATGTCGTGGTATTTGTTTTTACGAGGCCTCACAAGACCGCATATGTGGGGGTGGAGATACTTTTTTTCTTAACCAAAACCACCACTTTCAGATACAAATGGGCCTAGGGGGCGGAACAAACAATTTTTTTGAGCTCATAACTCTAAAAATCCTTCTTTGCTTTGCCTTGGAGAAAAAATGTAGAAGGATCCAGATCTTTGGGGATTCTATAGTTGTTATAAACTAGGTGAACAAAATCGAAATATGTAGAAACATATCCCTTATTTCATTCTTTGAAGAATTTATCAGACTCATGACAAACTTTGACTACATTACCTGCCGACATGTGTATAGGGAAAGGAACTCTGATGTTGACCGCTTATCCAAAAAAGGCTTGATGATGGAGCATGGCACTTGGAAATTTGTGGAATCCAGGGATGTAGAAGTATTTGAGTTCTATCACAGAGCATTTATTGATTTGCAACAAATAGCCAACACTACTTGAACAATCATCCATTTTGATTGCAGGTGCGGATTATATGTAAAAAATTAAAATTTCTTGTCTAGTTTCTTATGATAGATCTTTATGTTGACGTACACGCAGTTTTTTTATGGAACTACAGGATTATTATTTTTTGAAAAAACAAGGATTCACTTTTTGCAGATCTTTGTTTAGACCCTACACGCGAGTTTTTTTTTTGGAACTAAGGTAATAGGGGTGAAAACAACCACATCATGACAATAATATGCATGCATACTCAATATGTACTTTGACTCTTTTTTGATAAATAAAATTCAAGCTCTTTTTCTTCCAAAAAAAATATTTATAATTATACTTCAAAATTTGTATAAACCATGCCTATAATAAACTTTAAACAAATTAAACTTGACATTTTTAATATAACATCTAATTAATCTAACCCTTAAATTAAACATAAACTTTATTTCAAATTAGTTAACTTAAACATCTAATTTGACAATTAAATCACAAATCAATTATAACATCTATTTTAAATTATAAACTATTTATAAACATCTAATTTAAAATAAATTATAAACTAATTATACTTTTAATTTAAAAATAAATTATAAATTAATTAAATAATTAAAATTAAACATATATGAAATTTTAAGTATCTTATAAGAATTTCAAATTTATGGGAATTTTAAAAACTTTAAAATAAAGATGTTTTATAAAACCTTATCTTGAACACTACAATCCAAGTGTCCTTTTGCATGAAACTCAAGTTGCATGAAGCTTATATGGAAATCCGCCATGAGCCTTAAGGTGAGAAGGAAGGAATTTTAGTACCTATGTAATTCATTTGGTAAGAAAGGCACAATGCATTGTCCTTTATCATTAACCATTCTTCTCTTCTCCAACCTAACATGCTAGATTATCCTATTGTGTAAACGGAGGTCACACATCGGACTTATTGTGTAAACTACATTTTATGATATTTGGATACTATGATATTTGGATACACATAAGTATTTTGTTTTTCATTCTCATTGGGTTTACCAATATGTAGTGGAAGACTTTTGAAAATTTGAAATAATTTTTAAAATTTATTATTAATATTATTTTTTGTTATCTTTAGTTTAAATAATCTTTAAATTTTATTTAATCTTTAGTCTAAATAATCTTTAGATTTTATTATTATTATTTATACATGTATTTATCTCAAAAAAAATGAGTCTTTTAATATCTAAAAGAGAGTGTTCAACATCTTTTCAAAGGAAGAAAATTTTTAAAATATTAAAGTTATAGTTAACATTGTTTATATAATGCTAAGACTTAGATTTTCATTTACATCATTATTTAAAAAAAATAGAATTTAAGCTCTCCTACGACTCTAAAAAAATTTAGACTCATAACGAGCATGGAACAAAGAAAAACTATAGAAATGTATAAATTTTTTTAACCATGATGTAAAATAATTAAACATAGAATAAACTCGAATACATTACAAATTATACTCATTTAACACTATATTAAAAATTTTAAATTTTAATAATAATAAAAAAGTACATTTAACTAATTAAATTGCATATATATAATATATATTAAAATTCAAAATTAGGTAATTCATATATAGATTGATACAAACAAACAATATGTTTATGTTTACTAAAAAACCATTTATCAATATAAAATATAATGATCAATCACAAAAGTCAAATTTACAACATTTTGTATTTGAAATTCAACTATTCACAAACAAAAACCATATT
>LPNX011157069.1:5461-29711 GCA_001517045.1 Pseudotsuga menziesii
ATTTCTCTTAAAAATTGAAAAACTAAATTTGGTTTTATAGTAAATGCCAATAACCACCATCATGGTAATCATAATGGTGGTAATAAAAATAAAATATTTTATACTATTAGTAAAAAAAATAATAAAAAAACATTAATTGACGTCAACATTAAAAAAAACTTAATTCACGTCAATATCATAAAGATGAAGACTAAAGTTGTGAAATAAGAAATTAAAACTATATGTTAAAACCCAATAGTCCCCACCTTTTATGTAACAAGTTGGACTCGGCTATTATTTATTCAGTAATTTAAACTCGACTATTAACATCGAGATTCAGAACTCTAACGTTCATAACAGACTCTGACCTAGATAGCATAACGGTACTTCAATTACTTTACCAAAACCCTTTCTTATGTTTAACAAGTTCCTTTTTATACGGAATTTTGAAATTTTGAACAAGAAAACCTCATGTGTAATTGGGAATTAGGTCACATACCTTTTTATATATAACTAGAGGTCAGCTGAGAGCCTCGATTAATACATGCCTTCTGTTGAAGTCCGTCCTCTCAACCATTTTGCCTCACAAGGAAGCCAGTTAGCTTTACTGAAACGGTGGTTCTGCTTTTGTTAATATTGCAAAGCCAAATCTTCCACTTTGTCCTCAGATATCCCTAGTCTCTTTCTAGGTGATTCTGTACTGTTTCAAAAGTTTTGGGTTCCCTCGATGAACAAGCACAACGATTATACGAACATGGGTTCTTCTATTGAACCCACAAACAATGAAGAGAGAGCAAACCCTGTTGCTGATGGCGGTTGTTGGAGGACAGTCACTAAAGAAGCTGCTGAACAACAAGCTCGTGCAACAGTTGTCTAAGATAATAAAGAGAAAATTATGCGAGGAGGAAAAAAACTATACATCGGAGTATATCCTGATGGTGACAATTGGATTGCCCGAGTTTCTAATGGAACGGATGATGACGGAAAGAAAAAGCGAGTGTATCTTGAAACATTTCAGATAGCAAAAGGGCCTGCAATTGCATTCGACACAACCGTCTTACACTTCAGGGCAGAGGAACCCCTTCATCGTTTGAATTTTTCCCAGTATGCTTCTGCCATCCAAGGCATACTAAAAGGCCGCTCTGACTAGAATATAAACTCTGTAGCAAGGATGGTGGCAGATTACTTTGTAGACGCCAAGGATCAAGAATTAGAAGGATCAGCCCTAACACCACATGCCAGCTCTGCTGCTAATTTATGTAATGTTAACATGAGTCTGGAGCAGAAGGGTAAGGGATTAGAAGCTTCCCCGACAATTAGTGTACAGCCGGAGGATGAGGGAATGGAAGCATGGGCCACAATCCTAGCTGCCATATCCAGTGCTCCTTCAACTCCAACGAGATTCATCTCAGGAGTGATAATGCAGCGCAGAGGGAATAGTGATAATGAGGGAGAGGGAGCTTCTGACACTGCAACGAGGAGAGGTGGGAATGGCTCAACTCAAAGGGTGTTCCAGCCAAGAACAACAAGTATCAAAATTTTCCATTCTATTTACAATTACCGATAAATTATGATAGGGATAATGAGGATTGTGAGCATGAAGATCGTATGGATCCAAATGTTACAGGAGGAAGAGTGCAGGGCAGAGAGAACACCAATAATTATCTCCCGAACGATGCGAACGGCATAACCAGAAGGTTCTTGCCAAGAATAGCCGGTATGATAATTTACCATTTCTATAATTAGGTCAAGTAGGATAGCTATCCTGCCAACAGATATAACAATTTTCCATTCCTATAATTATGTCAAGGAGGATAGTTGTAATAAGGATGGTGATAATGGGTCCAAATTCGCAGCGATCAAATGGCGCTGAGGGAATAGTATTAACGAGGGAGGTTCTAATATGGCAGCTGCGCTGCTGGTAAAGAAGATATGCATTGAAATGGCAACCAATGATGCAGGTCCCAGTGCTACTGGTACAATATCCATTTCCAGTTCCTCCTTGATGCAACAAACTGCAGGAACTCAAAATCCGGAGTCTCTATTGTAGTTAGCTACAAGAATTCCAAATCCAAATTTTGTGGATTTCGAGATGGAGTTAGACCAAACTACAAGTCCAAATTCCTTGGATGTCAAGATGGAGGTTGAGGAAACTTATCCAAATTCTTTAGATGTTGAGACGGAGGTAGAGGATGATGATGATATCATTGGCGAGTGTACTGTTCAAACCCGTGCCCGGGGCTAACACTCACCCAGAGTATATCTTCAAATATTAGCAGGGGCCATGGGAACCATACAGTGGCTTGGAAATCTAAGACATTACTAATACATAAAGGTATTTGTTTTATTTTTAAAACATGTATGTATTTTATTTTGAAAACAACTATAGTTCAGTTGTTTCATTGAATGCATATATTATTTTATTTAACATAGTTTGATCTTTCCTTTGTCATATAGTTGTATTACGTTAAGTTTCAGAAGCATTGATTGTTTTAATAGATCTGATTGATGTCACATTATTGAAAGTGTTTTCTTGTTAACATTACAAATTACAATGGTCTCAGTGAATATATATGAGAAGATGAATCATTTGAATGGCATAATATTACCTTTCATTTTACTCCATTATATTGTTGTATGGATATTATAGGATACTCAGAAAGAAATGCAGGTTGTTTGAGTGGTTGGATAAAAGGTTATGTTATTTGTTGTATGAATATTATAAGATACTTAGAAATGCATGTTGTTTGCGTGGTTTGATAATGTAATATAACAAAGTGAATGTTACTTACAAATAACATCAATGTAATATAACAAAGTGAATGTTACATACAAATAACATCACCTTTTATCAAACCACTCAAACAACATGCATTTCCAAGTATCCTATAATATCCATACAACAAATAACATAATCTTTTATCAAACCACTCAAACAACCTTCATTTCTGAGTATCCTATAATATCCATACAACAAGATAATACAGTAAAATGAAAGGTAATATCATACCATCCAATGATTCAGATTCTCATATATATTCACTGAGACCATTATAATTTGTAATGTTAACAGACAAACACCGTCAATAATGTGACATCAATCAGATCTATTAAAACAACCAGTGGTTCTAAAACGGTAATGTAGTACAATTATATGACAAAGGAAAGATCAAACCATGTTAAATAAAATAATATATGCATTCAATGAAACAACTTAACTATAGTTGTTTTCAAAATAAAACAGATACCTGTTTTAAAAATAAAATAAATACTTTTACCTATTAGTAATGTCTTAGATTTCCAAGCCGCTGTGTGCTTCCCATGGACAGTTCCCATGGCCCTAGTTAATATTTGAAGATATACTTTAGGTGATTTTTAACCCTGGGCACGGGTTTGAGTAGTACACTTGTTGGTGAGTACCTAAGGACTGGATATTCGATCAATACGATATCATCATCCTCCTGTACGTCCATCTCAACATCTACAAAATTTGGATCTGAAGTTTCCTCAACCTCCATCTCGACATCCATAGAATTTAGATTTGTAGTTTGGTCTAACTCCATATCAACATCCACAGAATTTGGATTTGGAATTCTTGCAGCTTGCTGCAGTAGAGACTCTCGATTTTGACTTCCTGCAGTTTGTTGCATCAGGAAACAACTGGAAATGGATCTTGTACCAGTATTATTGGGACATGCGTCATTGGGTGCCCTTTCAATGCATATCTTCTTTACCATCGACATAGCTGCCGTATTAGAAATTCCCTCGTTAATACTATTCTGATCGCTGCGAATCTGGACCCATACGATCCTCATTATCACCATCCTTATTTCGATTATCGTACTTGACCTAATTATAGGATTGGAAAATTTTCATACTCGTTAGCGAGATAGCCATCCTACTTGACCTAATTATAGAAATGGTATATTATCATACAGGCAAGAACCTTCGGGTTATGTCGTTCGCATCATTTGGCAGATCATTATCGCTATTCCCTCTGCCCTGCCCTGCACTCTTCGTGCTGTAACATTTGGATGCATACGATTTTCATGTTGACCATTCTCATTATCACTATCATAATTTATGTGTAATTGTAATTAGAATGGAAAATTTTTATACCTGTTGTTCTTGGCCGCAACACGCTTTGAGTTAACCCATTCCGAGCCCTCCCCGTTGCCGTGTCAGAAGCTCTCTCTTCCTCATTATCACTATTCCCTCTGCATTATTCCCTATGTAGGTACAGATCCACAGTCCTCACGGGGTAGTCGGGTTACACGACGATTATGACATGGACAATGATAGTTATGAGCATATTCAACATTGGGGATCAAGGAGTTATATGTCAGCGTTTGCAGATAAAGGTATTGCATAATTCTTGCATGGGCATATACTTGAGTTTAGTACTTTAGCAGGCACTATACATGACGATTATCACATGAACAATGATAATAAGTAGATTCATAATTGGGAATTGAGAAGTTATAAGTTAGCGGCTAGATATAAAGGTATTGCATCTTTTTCACATGGGCGTCTACGTGAGTTAAGTACTCCTGTCGACAAATGCTGCTACAATTCCAACTTCAAATCCAAATTCTTGGCCTATGGATGAGTCTTGGCATGAGCGCAGTACTCCGGCTAAGACTTCTGCAATACCAACTTTAAATCCGAATTGTATGAACCTACAGATCAAGAGTGTTGGTGGCTTAGCTGAGGTATTGGCCTCAGTGTGTCCTGCTAAAACTGCTGCCACGAGCCAACACCCACCCAGAGTATAACTGGAAAGTCTAGAGGAGGATTATTACATGGACGATATCTTCTTGATGACACATCTGGAAAATATAGTCCTAGGGCAAGGCAACCATCTCTAGGAAAAAAAACAATCTAGTAAGTTGCTAATTTTTTTTTTTTTACGGTAGGATGCAAATATTTTGTTATGTCCGAGATCACGTTTTATAAAATTTTATATGATATATATTTGTTATGTTTGAGTTCATGTCTTAGAATTTTATATTATTCCATGATGTTAAAACACTTATAGAACTTTATATGGCATATCATGTCTCATACTAGATTTTAGAATTTTATATGGCATCTTTTTGTTATGTCTGAGTTTAAGTTTTAGAATTTTATAGTAATTTATGATGTTAGAAAACTTATGGGCATAGTTTTGCTATGTCTATTTTAGGTTTTAGAATTTTAGAGTATTTTAATATATTAGAAATGAGCTTAGGGTTTATAATTTTGTAGTATTTTATGTGTTAGGTTAAAACCAAGCAAGATTAACATAATAATGAGCGATAAATAAACATTATCACAAGCAACCACATATAGACACAAAATATACCGTGGAAACCCCATGCAGGGAAAACTAGCACCAATGAGGATCTTCATTACATGGCCAAAACTTGCCATCCCGGCCAAGCGACCTAGTACAATGGAGCCTCTTTTATGTGTTAGGTTAAAACCAAGCAACATTAACATAATAATGAGCGAGAAATAAACATTATCACAAGCAACCACATATAGACACACAATATACCCTGGAAACCCCATGGAGGAAAAACCAACACCAATGAATATCTTCAATACTCGGCCAAAACTGGCCATCCTGGCCAAGCGAGCTAGTCAACGCTCACCTCCAGGCCTCTATACAATGGAGCCTCTTCAAGCCTTATAAAGGTTTAATCACATGCAATACCATTGGACAATACCATGGGCTACAACAAACCATGTTCCCAAACCATGTGCAAGACCTAAAACACCTTTGACTTAATCCCGAGTCAAGGTTAACCCTAACAATCCCCCTTTTAAACTTGACTTGGAGTAATCACCAACTCCCCTCAAATACTTACCGAGGAATCTTACATACACCCCCCTATCACCTAGGTCTATCTCTCGACTTTATCGGTGAGTTACCAGAGGTATGCATGCCTTACCAGGACTTACAGCCATATGCCCATTTACATGCAAACCACTCCATTACCTTTTTTTTCATGTGCTTTCATGGTGACTACACCATCACCATCCATTGCTCCATCCTCTCTCTTTCCATGCTGGCTTCCTTGCTTGTCTTTTGCCATGCTCCCTTTGTACCTACATCCAAAATCTATCATTGATGTCCATATAAAGAAAAGTCCATCTACCGGATTACATGGGTCATCCGCTGCTATAACCTCTAGTTCTATAGGAATTCTCTTCACATACATGGCTCATCAATCTTGGTCCCAAAACCAAGATTAAACTATCTCACATTTCTCCCGCAATCGAAGACTCAACCTCTCCAATCCACATCAACATAGGCTATGAGTACACCTACCACCCTTGTACCTACCTAGTGGTTCATTCCACACTTGATGCAACATCCCTTCTTTGTGCATAAGAAGGATACCTTATGATTTTAGCATCCATAGAAATCCAAACTTGCCTACGGATAAGTTTCACATGGACCCAAAAATTACTGCTAGGGTGTCGGTAACTCGTGAACATGCACCCCACAATTTGAACATAGAAACACCAACGAGCATAACCAAGCCAAACCATGGCTTTGATACCAGTTTTTCGTTTAAAAGCAAGCAACATTAACATAATAATGAGCGAGGAATAAGGATTATCACAAGCAACCACATATAGACACACAATATACCCTGGAAACCCCATGCGAGCTAGTCACCGCTCACCTCCAGGCCTCTATACAATGGAGCCTCCTCAAGCCTTATAAAGGGTTAATCACATGCAATACCATTGGAAAATACTATAGGCTACAACAAACCATGTGCCCAAACCATGTGCAAGACCTAAACCACCTTTGACTTAATCCCGAGTCAAGGTTAACCCTAACATTATGATATTAGAAAACTTGGTTGGACATAATAGTTAAGAATATGTTTTATTTTTAAATTGATTTTAGGTTCAAATTAGAAGGGGTAGAGTATGTATATTGCTGTAAAATTGTACATGTGTAGAGGTGGGTCACTTGTCCTACAAAGAAGTGGCCTTATACACATGCGCACAGTTATAGTCTAGGAAGAGTGGATACTTTGTCTCATTTGCACCACTTACTAGTGTCCTTCTTTGTCTTTCCATCTCCCTTCTTTGCTTGTGGTGGGGACTGGTTGTTGGTTTTTTTTGTTGTGTTATGTGGGCCAAGGTTTCCCTTGCCTTGCTTCTATGGTTGATTCGCAAGTCCAAAGTCTCGCTTGTTCTTCTGTCAAAATTTCTCCTCGATTTTACAACATACCGATAGGCGGATCCAAGTGAAGAGATGTCGAGGAATTCCATCTTAGTTCGGATGTACCTATGTAGACCACTGCGATATTTCATAATTAGGTGCCACTCTAAGTCTTTGATACTCACTTTTGTACGCATGGTATGAAAGTTATTGGTGTAGTCTGACACCATCTGGTCCCTTTCTTAACACAGAATGGTCCATTTTGTGTACTGCTCATCATAGTTTCCCACAGGGTAATATTGTTTCCTGACGGCATCTATGAGAGAGGCCCAAGTGGGATTTGTTTCAAACATTCCAGACTCGTCTGATGAGTTTTGATCACAAGAAGTACCCCACCAATTTTGGACATGGGGGACTACCTTCAGGAGTGCAAAGGTGATCTTTTCTCTATCGAAAAAATTGTGGACAGAGAAATACCCTTCTAGAACAGTCAACGAGTTATATACGGCATCTGCGTCGATTTTTCCTTCAAATAAAGGAATATCAAAGTTAACTTGTACCTTGAAGGGATTTGCATCCCTGAATGGACTGCTCATTGAATATGTACTTGACGTTGCCAGCATTCACCGAAGGATTTGAGCGAAACTATCCATCATCTCATTTCTATGTCGCTTGAGGGATTCCCCGAGCAGCGGCTTGATAGGATGTCCTGCTCCATCCTCTCTCTTTTCTTCCACCATGGGAGTTCATTTGGGACGGCGAGAATGATCAAGTGAAACTAGTTCGAGACCAAACTCTCTATACTCGGACCTCATCGGAGACATGCGTCGAGAAACAATCAAAGAGAAGATTTATCTGATACCACTTATCTGGATTTATGCATGAATGAAATGAAAGAACATATACAAAATCATAATCACAAACATTTTTCAAAGATAAAAAAGATACAATAAACCCATATTCTATTAAATGGAGAAAATAGAACAGACTATAATACAATTGCTAGAATGGTGGTAGCTATCTCTGAGAAGAGATGCGTCTACTATGCTCATTCATGTCAAGATCAATACAAAATGAGGCCAAAGAGACCTATTTATAATAATAATGAGTGTGAGAACCCCAAAATTCCAAAATGTAACCCTAGAAGATGAATCGTCATAATGTTTGCGGCCCCAAGGTGGTAAGTTGAATAGTTAATTTCCTGGGGTCATAACTTTTGCATAATATCTCTGATTTGGGCGTTCGATAGCTCGTTGCAAAGTTCTATCTAATATTTACAGCTTTTGGTCGGACAAATGCATGCCGATGGCAATCATTTGGCCCTTGAATCACCAAAAAATGTCATTTAGGGCCTCAAAAAGGCCCTAAAAGTTTGGGACCCAAAAAACTGTATAAAAATAACTAGAAAACTGCCATAAAGGACAATTGTTTTGATCCAGTGGAATAGGTGGGTGGCCACCGATATCCATCTAGATCACTGTCGAAAACATGTCGAATTTGTTTGACATGTTCTTCCCATGATCGACTAAAAATCATTCTATCGTCGAGATAGACAATGACACACTTACCAATGAAAGGTCGTAGAAGGTCAGCCATATATCTCATTAAGGTTGCAGGTGCATTAGTTGAGATGAAAGGCATGAACAACAATTCAAACAATCCTTCCTTGGTTTTGAAAGTCGTCTTCCAAACAATCATCTGTGTATGGAATAGGCACTCTCGTTCCTCCTCATTCATGATGGTCGAGGCTATCGAAGGCAGAAGGGTCGATGCATCTAGATTAGATTCTACCAGGGTTCTATAGGGCGAGTCGGATGTCAACAACTTTTCCAAAAATGTCTTTTGAGATTTGCATTTTGTCACATCATGCCATGATGAATTGTTGCGATCCCTCTTATCTTTCTAAAAGTTCTTCTTTTGGTGATCAGGCTTTGGCGGATTCTGCGGAGAAGGATTCTCGAACTTGTCAGAGTCAGCTGAGAACTTCTTGTTGGATGTTGGACATGTTGGCTTCTTCGTGATATGTATCTTTCCTTTTTTTATAGCTTCAATGTTGTTTTCATAATCAAATGCTTCTAAAAGCATTCTAACTCTTAGAAAATCCATCTCTTGGTGAATATATGGGCATAAATTGTTGATGTACTTCATGAAAAGCAATTTCCCTCTTCCTCATTATCACTATTCCCTCTGCGCTGCATTATCACTCCTGAGATGAAGCTCGTTGGAGTTGAAGGAGCACCGGATATGTCAGCTAGGATTGTGGCCCATGCTTCCATTCCCTCATCCTCCGGCTGTAGACTAATTGCCGGGGAAGCTTCTAATCCCTTCCCCTTCTGCTCCAGACTCATGTTAACATTACCTGAATTAGCACCAGAGCTGGCATGTGGTGTTAGGGCTGATCCTTCTAATTCTTGATCCTTGGCGTCTACAAAGTAATCTACCACCATCCTCGCTACAGAGTTTATATTCTAGTCAGAGTGGCCTTTTAGCATGCCTTGGATGGCAGAAGCATATTGGGAAAAATTCAAACCATGAAGGGGTTCCTCTGCCCTGAATTGTAAGACAGTTGTGTCGAATGCAATTGCATCCCCTTTCACTGTCGGAAATGTTCCAAGATACACCCGCTTTTTCTTTTCGACATCATCCGTTCCATTGGAAACTCGAGCAATCCAATTGTCACCATTCCGAGCCCTCCCCATTGCTGTGTCAGAAGCTCCCTCTTCCTCATTATCACTATTCCCTCTGCATTATTTCACCTGCATTATTCCCTATGTGGGTACAAATCCAGAGTCCTCACGGGGTAGTCGGGCTACACGACGATTATGACATGGACAATGATAGTTATGAGCATATTCAACATCGGGGATCGAGGAGTTATATGTCAGCGTCTGCAGATAAAGGTACTGCATATTTCTTGCATGGGCATATACTTGAGTTTAGTACTTTAGTGGGCACTATACATGACGATTATCACAGGAGCAATGATAATAAGCAGATTCATAATTGGGAATTGAGAAGTTATAAGTTAGCGACTAGATATAAAGGTATTGCATCTTTCTCACATGGGCCTCTACGTGAGTTCACTACTCCTGTGGGCACTATACAAAATGATGGTACAATTCCAACTTCAAATCCAAATTCTTGGCTGATGGATGAGTCTTGGCATGAGCGCAGTACTCCGGCTGAGACTTCTGCAATACAACTTTAAATCCGGATTGTATGCACCTACAGATCAGGACTGTTGGTGGCTTAGCCGAGCTAAAACCAGCGCCTCGAGCCAACACCCACCCAGAGTATAACTGGAAAGTCTAGAGGAGGATTATTACATGGACGATATCTTCTTGATGACACATCTGGAAAATATAGTCGTAGGGAAAAGAAAAAAACAATCCAGTAAGTTGTTATTTTTTTTATAAGGTAGGATGGCAAATATTTTGTTATGTCCGAGATCAAGTTTTATAAAATTTTATATGACATATATTTGTTATGTTTGAGTTCATGTCTTAAAATTTTATAGTATTCTATGATGTTAAAACACTTATAGAACTTTATATGGCATATTATGTCTATTTTAGGTTTTAGAATTTTATAGTATTTTAATATATTATAAATGAGCTTAGGGTTTATAATTTTGTAGTATTTTATGTGTTAGGTTAAAACCAAACAATATTAACATAATAATGAGTGAGAAATAAATATTATCACAAGCAACCACATATAGACACACAGTATACCCTAGAAACCCCATGCAGGGAAAACTAGCACCAATGAAGATCTTCATTACATGGCCAAAACTAGCCATCCGAGCCAAGCGACCTAGTCACCGCTCACCTCCACCCCTCTATACAATGGAGCCTCTTTTATGTGTTAGGTTAAAACCAAGCAACATTAACATAATAATGAGTGAGAAATAAACATTATCACAAGAAACCACATATAGACACACAATATACCCTGGAAACCCCATGCAGGGAAAACCAACACCAATTACGATGTTCAATACTTGGCCAAAACTGGCCATCCGAGCCAAGCGAGATAGTCAACGCTCACCTCCAGGCCTCTATACAATGGAGCCTCCTCAAGCCTTATAAAGGCTTAATCACATGCAATACCATTGGACAATACCATGGGCTACAACAAACCATGTACCCAAACCATGTGCAAGACCTAAAACACCTTTGACTTAATCCCGAGTCAAGGTTAACCCTAACAATCCCCCTTTTAAACTTGACTTGGAGTAATCACCAACTCCCCTCAAATATTTAAGAAGGAATGTTACATACACTCCCCTATCACCTAGGTCTATCTCTCGACTTTACCGGTGAGTTACCAGAGGTATGCATGCCTTACCAGGACTTACAGCCATATGCCCATTTACATGCAAACCGCTCCATTACCTTTTTTTTTTCATGTGCTTTCATGGTGACTACACCATCACTATCCATTGCATCATCCTCTCTCTTTCCATGTTGGTTCCTTGCTTGTCTTTTGCCATGCTCCCTTTATACCTACATCAAAACTCTGTCATTGATGTCCATATAAAGAAAAGTCCATCTACCAGATTACATGGGTCATCCGCTGCTGTAACCTCTAGTTCTCTAGGAATTCTCTTCACATACATGGCTCATCGATCTTGGTCCCAAAACCGAGATTAAACCATCTCACATTTCTCCCACAATCGAAGACTCAACCTCTCTGATCCACATCAAGCTAGGCTATGAGTATACCTACCACCTGTAATATCCCTCTTAAATGCCCTAAGTATTTTTTGATGGTTAATGTTATTGTACTTGTTTTGCTGGTGAGGAGCTGAAGGCCGAGGCCCCACCAGTAAAACCTCACTAAGTAGGTGATTAATTCCCAAGTATGGAGAGGAGGCAAACCAAGGAAACGTATTGCACCACATAAAACGACTCGAAAACCAATTCACTAGGGAGGGCTAATCAATGAGGAAAAGCTCGAGCTTGAGTAAAGGTAATTGGCTATCACCGAGTGTTGACTTAGTAACCAGCCACCATCCTCACCTTCAACCTTGAGCCACTTAGGAGACACTAGTCGTTTCCTCACACGCTTAATTTGGTAATTTACATACTGTGGGCTGGCGGGCCTAGGGATTGAACATGAACAACTTTTCGCATAAAACACACTTGAATTACCCAAAGGTAACTGGAAAATGTAAAATACAAGTAGACCTTAATGAGGTTTTATGAGGAATAGAAGAATTCACCTCAGTGAGGTTACTTCCACCTCATCTTTAATCAAGGGCATTAAGAAGACATATAAACTATAAAACATTATATATGCATAATAACAAGAATATATACATTTATATGCAAGAAAAGAAATCCCTATGTTGGAAGCATCTTAGCGAAATAAACTTGAGTAGTGGAGCTTGTTATGCACACTATATAATAATGAAACATTATATAGTAGAATGGAATTTTATGCATATATACATATACTGGAATTTGTATATTTGAGATAATTATACAAATATATATCTATATATATATATATATATATATATAAAGCATAGTGTTTACAAAACAAAAATACTTATATTAATTTAATTTCCTTGAGTAATTGGCATAGAACGGCTATTTGGCATAGAACGACTATTTCCTTGAATCAAGCAAGTGTTACTAAATAATTATTGTTGAAAAACATGAATTAGGGAAGCATTACCTAATTTAACAATTACTATGGGAATGGATTTCACGGCGGAAATGAAAAATGGTTTTAGAGAACTAGTGATTACACCAATGGCAGCAAGCATTTCGGCATTCTACAATTTCTAGCATTTCAGTAGCAACGTTAATTGCTCTGCTTAGCCATAAGAGAGGAGATTTGGTTTCTACTCTGCCATATGAGAGTCAAATTAATTGCGCTGCGCTGGCATGGGCATTAAATTCACTCTGAACATTTTTGGCATGCTGGTATTTCTACCGCTGTAATTTTTGGTGGAAGCAAGTCGAAGGGCAGGGATTTATTTTAATAGATGACTATTTTATAGGGACGGGGGGAGGAGAAAACGGGGACTTGCTCTTCGGAAAAAGAGGAATGGGGTGCGATCTCCGCTTGGAAGGAGGTCTTTCTTTGATGCTCACGGCTTCATATGGTCATTCTATTTTTCCCATGATTGGGAGTTGAGGTCTATATTTTGATGTTCATCGACTCATAAGGTCGTTATATTTTTCCCACGATGGTAAATGGGACGTATTTCCTTAATTCTCACGGCCTCATATGGTCGATCCATTTTCCCACGACTAGGAGTTGAGGTCAGTATTTTGGTGCTCACAGCTTCATAAAGTCGTTCTTTTATTTTCCACAATGGTAAACTGGTGGTGTTTCCTTAATGCTCATGGCCTCATATGGTCGATCCATTTTCCTACGACTGGGAGTTGAGTTTGGTGCTCACAGCTTCATAAAGTTCTTCTATTTTTCCTGCGATGGAAAATTGGAGAGCTTCATTATATTACTATGTTGTGCTGGTTTATTTCTTTTGTTTACATGCTGATGATGTTATGAATGCTGTATAAATGTTTTAATTGGTGAAAATATTACTAAAATGTTGTTTTGCAGACTTCTTGAATGCTTTATAGCTTTAAGGTATCAGGGGTATTTTACATATGGTATCAGAGCCACCTACAACAGTGGACCCTTAAGAATGGGCTAACATAATGCTTTTGCAGGATTACATTCGAAAGAAATTGCGGCTGTAAAGACCCTCTTATACCTTGAAGCCAATGTGTGCGGAAAAGGATAATTTTTTTTTTATTTTTATTTTTCTTTAGTTTACTGTTACCACAAAATAAGTCAATTCCAGTTAGTGGCAGATTTACATGGCTCTACAATAACATGTCCCACTTATAAAATTCGAAAAGTCACAACCTTTTGTAATGTAAAACATTCATTCGACAATTTCTGCTTTAATGTAAACTTAAATGAAAAACTCCCGAAGGTGCTATTTATTTCCACAAGCATTGCCTCATCATGTTGACCCAAGAATGACTTAGTATGCGTACAATGAAATATTATGGTAACAATAACATTCTTGACCCATTTTCCTTTACTGTACTGCTAACCATTTGCCCAGCCAGATCATACGTACACAAATAACATGAAGAAAACAAACATTTAGACATAATGCATAGAGAGGCAATAAGACATCATGAGGCGAAAACATGGAAGAGACACTGGAAGAGACACCGACGTACGTGGTTCACCTCGTCCACGAGGCTACGTCCACCAAAGTTAGGCTTTCCTTTTTATTCATAAATTAAAATCACCGATCAGGGTGTACAATCTACATCATAAGTGATGTGCCATCAACTTCTTATGCAAAAGAATGGGAAACCTCATCCTGAGGCCCACATACAAAACAACTCTGGACAAGCTCCTAGGGTAAACATGGCCTCCATTCTGGAGTTTAATAAGACAACAATTAATTATATATCGATAACAATTAATTACCTTTCAGGTAGAAGTGTTATTCTGCATTATGGTATACTATTTCATTCATACCATTATATCCTAAGGAAAATACTTGCTTTTGTATTTTCAAGTGATCCTTTTCAAAAAAGAGATTTATAGTAATAAATTTCAATTTTGTTTCTAGTGAAACAACTCGCTTACCTAATTCCAACCAATGGAAAATTCACAACAGTCATGTTTAATATTCTGGTCACCTCGCTTCCCTGGCTTATTACTAGAACTGTATTAAGATGCCAACGCTTCCCTGGCTTATTACTAGAACTGCATTAAAACGCCAACGCTGGTTTCCTAGACTGACTCAACATAGAGCGATTCCTTCAAACTCAGCCAGTCAAAACCAAAAATACAGTTATATAATAAAGACATAAAAAGCTCATTTCAATACTTAAAATTCAAGCATAGCGATTCATAGAAAACCTAACTTCATTGCAAAGCAAACCTAAATGAGATTGTGATAAGTGTCACTGTTATGGGAAATTAGACAAGCTATTTCAAACTAAAAAATATATGTCTCACTGACCCATTTCATCTATTCAAAACTGTTATAAGTTTAACAGCATAAACATCCCATTAAGCAATTTCATCTCTTCAAACGGTGAACAAATGGAATGGTTACCATCTATTTCCCTTCAAAACAACCGCGGCCTTTCTGAGGGCCAGGTATGACTCAACGTTTCCAGCAGACAGGCTTCTTACGCGCTTGAATAAATCAGCATTTGCATACCGAATATTGGTACGGGGATCCTTGTTGGAAGGGGCGAGTCCTGTAAAGTGACAGTAAGTCTTGGCGGGATAACTTGTAACTCTCCACTCTCCTGGCAGCTCTCCCCCTAAGGAAACATACCCAGCGATGAAAGACAGCCACGCGCTGTAGACTAAAATCTTGGTTTAAAGGTACTGCCAAACATCTCAGTGCCCAAAGTTGGCTAAAGGGTAAAATGGGTTTAAATCTCCCACGATTGTAAATCCTTTTGGGTTCGGCAGCCGCTTCCACTTATAATGTATTTCTCTCTCGAGATCCAAAGCAATAGACAGAGCCCCATAAAGATATTTTACCAGATTTATAATAGCGTCTGGCGAGGGAATGATGCATACAACACACAGTGAAAAATAGACATAAACTCAATCCACCTACAGTTAGGTATCAGCGTCTCCATAAGGACGCGTCTACGGTTCCCTTCTAGAATCCCCTCAAACCCATGAGCATTTGTTTACCATTTTCTAACCCATAACAGCATTTAAAACTGGGCGCAACTTACCCATGTTAGCAACTCTAGACTGCAAGCAGACTTGAAAAACCAGTTTTCCCATACACCCTAGATGCACGCCTAAAATGCAAGATAATGATTACGGACCAAGTTGTAACCATGGCCATCACATTCCATGGATTCATATCCATAGAGACATGGGAAGGATTTATAATTAAAAATATACATTTCAGATGCACCTTATACCTAAACAAAAGTGGAGGGGTTCTTATTCTTCTGAATACACAACAATTGTAACCAAAGGGCTCTCGAAAATACCTGCACTGATTTCTTTTCTCAAATCGTGGGTGGATTCTTCAGCAAATCCTCCACTGCCCATGGACCGGTTTCTACAGCCCAAAACATAGCGATGGCCTCCCCGAAGGAAAATCATGGATTGGCTTTTTAACCTACTCGCCAGCGAGGTTCAACTGAATGAAATCCTGAAAGGGAAGCTGCTTCCCCCTTTCTGCTCAAACGCCAACAGCCACAAAAAGGCGAGCTAATTCTCCTGATTCCCAAAATCGTAGATAGCAAAAACCCCCCGGCCGCCTAATCCTGCCGGATGCCCGAAATTTATCTTGGTGGAAACCATAACGTCTCCATAATTACTGATTATGGATTTCAGGTAACGCCTCATTTATCGGCGACTATAATTCAGGGAAAAAAATAAAAATCCCCATACTCAAAGTCTCTCCATGGTCAAAGTAAAACTTGGAAGGAAATTAAAGTCTCCAAAATTAGTGGCCGAATTGGTGGCCGTAATTCGAGTAATGGTTCCCACACCTCTCGCCTACTTCCCCAATCAGAGGAAATTCATTAATAAGTATGTGATATGTCAAATAGGGAATAATATATTTATATGTGATTACTTTTCGACATAGTCTTCAAATATATGTATAAGCAATACTCCTCTTGTGTATATAAGGTTCTTTATATATATTATCCCAGAGACTCCTTTTTAATATATATAATTCTCTTATATATATACAAATCTGCATAATGCTCCACCATTATGTGCACGTCTCTCTTATAATTATTTAATACAAGAAGTTTCTATTATATGCTTTGTTGTTATGTATATAGTGCTTTTATATACATAATGTACTTCATGCAACAAAAATGCTCCCCTATATATGTTCTTTACATATATATCTGCATTACTCATGAAGTTCCGTTCATTATGAATGCTTAGCTAATCATATATATATATATAATATAATGTTCTTATATATATATATACTATAAAATAATGCTCCATTACTATATATATATTTAATAAATATATAGTACATGGAATTCCTCTCATTATAAGTTCCCGGTTGTTATATATGTACTCAAGTTCTTGTATATAATAAGCATATATGTTTCCTGCCAATATTCTTGGTCAAGTACGGTAAGGTGAGGTGGAAGCAACCTCTTATTGTTTATCCTTGCTGGATTTTTTTTTTTTCCAGTCGCTTGTTCCTTATCTTTTGTGGTTGAGTTACGACATTATCTTTGTGCCTCCTATCTCTTTAACTTACATAGGTTGCAAGATTTGTTTCCGGTGGAGCCTTGGCCTTGAGCTCCTCGCCCGGAGACAAGTACAATAACATTCTGTAACATAAATAAGTAGGTGTACGAGAGGGACATTACATCGGCAGTTTGTACCCTTTCCTAATTTCGTCTTTTACAGAACAGTTCATAGAAGGGGGTAGGGAATTGACAGTGGAGGTTGGAGCGAGTTCTCTAGGTCTGCTACTATGATTTTGGGATCAAGCGATTACATTTAGGTTGCTATTTGATTGCAGAATGCTATACAATTTTGTAAGTAATCCCATATCATGCCTATGTTGTATTTGGGGTCTGCGGTCTATTAACCATTGAAGGGATAGGTTTGATGGCGTCCTCTCTGCCTACTTATTTCAAGCTGCTTGTTTACCTACATCTATTAAATTATCAATTTAATGGTATCTTCTGCATCCATTAAAGTCCAGGCTACCTTTGTTCAAATTGCTTAATTTTTGTCCTGTCTGCTTGATTATTTATGAAATAAAGGAGGAATGGCGCGTATTTCATGCAATTTCTATCTTGTCTGTGTGATTATTTATCAGTTAGTGTTCTCTTGAGAAGACAATGCTCTTAATAATTAAGGTGGGACGACACCGTAAGGATATTAAATGTACAGCAAAGGATTCTTCAATCTTGTAAGTGCCATAGAACATCAATGAATAGTTTCTTCTACCAGTTATCTTATTTCTAGGCTTACAAATTTTCACGAACACCATTTTATGATAGTCATTCATGAAATCGTTGTGTTTGTGAATTGGAATCTGCAAGCTTATTTATTTTGTACAAAGCTTTTCTGGTTTAGTGTCGATTGGTTTAGAAATCAGACGGGTCATGATGATAGCATGTTTACTTGATGAAAATGTGTTATGCAGTACATGGTGATAATATGGTTGAAATCCTTTTACCCACCAAAATAGGGATGGAAGAAAATAGAACATATAAATGAATACCTCAAAAAGGGCCGGACAAAAGAACTGAAGAGAGAAAAGGAGACGAGAGTTACTAATGAATGAATGAAAAAAAAAAAAAAATTGTTTAAAGAAAAAAGTAAGATTCTAAAAGAGAATAAAAACCTCAATGATATGGAGGCTTCAATGAAGAATAAAACATAGAAAAGACGTAACAGCGATGTTAAATGTAACTGGGATTTAAACCATCTCGTATTTATCTTTAACTCCGTCGTAGCTTGTAAATAACTCAGAATTATAGATAGAAATGCTAATGAGAAGTTTAGACTGAAACGCACAATCTCGCGTGTGTGAAATAGAAAGTAGAAGATGACAGACATTCTAGCAATCACAGTAGGCTGCCTATAACAGAATTCAAACTACATAAATAAATGTGCAACATTTGAGTGATCAGTGCTGATCAAGAATAAGAAAACCTCATAATTCAAGAGTTGTTAATATGTTTCCAAATTAAATAACAGCTCAATCATGACCTAGTTCCTTCGAGACATTCAAACTATCAACAGTATCCGCCAGTATTTGTATCATTTTCCTGATTTTGCTTGAAATTTTTTTTCCTTGCTGCAGTTGCACTATCTTGCAATAGGCTTGGAGTATCCAAAATCTGTAGAAACAATGGGTAAGTTAGAATATATATTAGAATCTTCTTCGCATTGATCAATTTTTGGTGGTAGGCCATTATCTACATTTGATATTTGTTTGTATTAGAATTATCATCCTTGATTGATTTTTTGGCAGATCTATTACCTGTGTTCTGATAGTTCTTATAGATCTGAGGTATGCTAAATCCTTTGTCTACCGGTTGATTTTTTGTAAATCCCTTATCTGTGGTTTTGATCTTAGTTTCGATCTGTAGAAAAGGTATGCATCTTTTATTTTAATTATGTGGCGGATCTGAATTCTAACTAGTATCAATTGTGTTCCCAGCCGATGTTTTACCTTCATGCATGTGACTTAAATAGTATCGGATTTGATCCAAAATTGCCACTAGTTTAATTACGAGCCCATGTTATGTTTTGTAGAATTTAAGTGATGCTAGTAGTGGATTTAAATATTGATTGATGGAGGTTAAATATGTACAAATACGAACACTGATAATATTGGTTGTGTATCCTAGTCTGCATATAACGTTTTAGGAGAAAATCAGATCTGTAAAATTATAGTGCGTTGGGGATCTATAATGCGTGGCTGTGCATTTTTTTTTTAACCCCATGTTTTCAATTATAGCAATGTCTCCGATTCTTATGTTACAAGTGGGTGTGAATGTATGCATAAGTAGTTCTCTATGCGATTTGATGTTATGAATAAACCACGGTTGTGGTTTTACCATGAATAAATGCTTGAGTGCGAGTTCGGCTTCAATCCAGTATTTCATATTTACACCTTGGGATTTTATATTTATTTTGCTTAATTTGCAAATGTGGAAGAAATCCTAGGGGTGCATTTTATTTCTTTTTAGGAGCTAACCCTTGTTTGGGTTGACCAATGCACAAAGTGCATATAAAGCATTTACCAAGTATAGTCCTGCATATGCATTGCCTATGATGAAGTCGTAAGCACCTTCTGAAAGGGTAGGATCTGAATACAAAGATTCGGTGTTGCAATGTACCAGGAAGAGATTTCATATAAGCATTTTTACAAGCTTAAGTGCATGGATGGAAAAATATCAGTTAAATATTCCATCATACATTTTAGTCGGTAAAACGATGGTACTAAATATTTTGGGAATTATTGTTTAAATACTCGATAAGTTAGTAGGAACTTGTACCTTATATGGAAGTTTGATGAAAGGCTCGATGGTGTCGATATTATGGTATTAGTATGCAAGTTAATGGTAGTAACTAATGTTAGATGGAAGGGGTTATATGTTGATTTAAAGTTGTAGCAGTGTTAGTATGCAAATATTTATTCATTCAAGAATCAATACTATATGTTTAAACATTGCAAGGATTATTATTTGAATAATATAGCCTCTTTTGTGCAAATTGATTTTGTTGATATGAGTGCTTTAGGACTTCAGTATCGCTCCCTAAATTGCTCATAGTTGAAGGTGGTTTGAACATCTGAACGCGCCAACCATTATGATGGCATGGAAGGAAATGTCCAATAGCATTTCCAGACACCAGCTTCATCGAGACAGCTCTGCTAATCGAGTTTTCTTACAAGTGGTGATATCCACTTTATCTCAGGTTTTGTTTTGCGTGGTTTTGAATAATTATCAGCAGTTCATTAAGGATTCCCATCCCTATGATTGATTTATGTTGATTATGAATATTGTAGAAGGGACAATTTAACTAAAAGTAGTTGTTTAATTGGTCTTTTCGATTGGTATTTTCTGACCTTATTGTGGTGAGGCTTATTGCAAGCAATTTAATTTGCTAAGAATTGTTAACAGGTTTGGATGTTGGTCTTATGGCATTGACAAGCACTTTAAAAAAGTTTAGATGTAGTATATATAAAATGGCAACTGTGAGTGAATTTTTCTGTTGTAATAAATTGAAGTTAATGAGTGGTTGCATTGTCAAAATTCTCAGGTTTTATGTCTTTTCTTGCAAATGGTGTTGGTATAAGAAATTGAAAAGATTTTGTGGATTCTTGTAAATGCCTTCTTGTCAATTTTGGTGATAAAAGGATCTTATTAGATGAATGAAGTAAGGCATGACTTATGCAAAAATTGTGATGTTCTTTGAATTAATAGAATGATAAACTAACACCCAGAGAGTTCTTCCAGCCATGGGAAATTATGGCCATGAGAAAAGGCTAAATCTCCAGGACTATGATGAGTTAAATCTCATGAGTATAAAGTTTTCACCACGAGGAGTGGTGATGGAGGTAGGGGTTAAAACCTACCTTGTTTCCCCCTGGGCCAGCGAGGGACCATTATGCATTCTGGGGACGCCGAGATGTAAAAGATTTGGTTAAGACTCGTTCCACACACATTAGAGGATTGTCACATGAGTTGGGGGAATATGTGAAGAGAATAACCTCTAGGCGCTGTGGAGGTGTTCGAGAACGGAGTGCCTTAGATTGGTGAAGCACCCTGAAGAGCACAAAAAGGAGATACACGAAAGAGGGGTACAGGCTATCATCCTTGTGTTGTGTGGCTTGAATTGGAACTTGGTGTGTTGGGATGAAGGAACATCCAGAGAAAAGAATAATGACAAGCACCCTGAATAGGACAGAGGAGATACATGAATGGTTGGTATCATCCTTGTGTTGGGTGGCTTGAATTGGTACTTGAGGTACTGTTGGCACTTGATTTGTTGGGATGGATGACATCCAAAGAAGAGAACAATGCCAGGAAAAGGTATGTGCAGTACAGGTAAACTGGTACCTATATGTTATTAGCAATAGAACTTATATGTTATCAAAATTGTATAATGTTGGATTTCTGAGTTTTACATTTCGATGCTAGTATGCATGCATATGTCTGATTTTAAATGCAGGATCATGACAGGAAATACAAGCAAACAAGGATGACTCAAAATGAAAGGAAAAATTTATTGAAGAACGAGAACACCGAGGACAATTTTAATTTTAAGGGGATAGGATGTAATATCCCTCTTAAATGCCCTAAGTATTTTGTGATGGTTAATGTTATTGTACTTGTTTTGCTGGTGAGGAGCTCAAGGCCAAGGCCCCACCAGTAAAAAATCACTAAGTAGGTGATTAATTCCCAAGTATGGAGAGGAGGCAAACCAAGGAAACATATTACACCACATAAAACGACTAGAAAACCAATTCACTAGGGAAGGATAATCAATGAGGAAAACCTCGAGGTCGAGTAAAGGTAATTGGATATCATCGAGTGTTGACGTAGGAACCAGCCACCATCCTCACCTTCAACCTTGATCCACTTAGGAGACACTAGTCGTTTCCTCACATGCTTAATTTGGTAATTTACATATTGCGGGCTTGTGGGCCTAGGGATTGAACATGAACAAATTTTCGCATAAAACAAAATTGAATTACCTAAAGGTAACTGCAAAATGTAAAATACAAGTAGACCTTAATAAGGTTTTATGAGGAATAGAAGCCTTCGCCTCAGTGAGATTACTTCCACCTCATCTTTAATCAAGGGCATTAAGAAGACATATAAACTATAAAACATTATATATACATAATAATAAGAATATATACATTTATTTGCAAGAAAATAATTCCCTATATTGGAAGCATCTTAGCCAAATAAACTTGAGTAGTGGAGCTTGTTATGCACACTATATAATAATGAAACAATATATAGTAGAATGGAATTTTACGCATTTATACATATACTAGAATTTGTATATTTGAGATAATTATACAAATATATATATATATATAAAGCATAGTGTTTACAAAAAAAAAAACTTATATTAATTTAATTTCCTTGAGCAAATTGGCATAGAACGGCTATTTCCTTGAATCAAGCAAGTGTTACTAAATAATTACTGTTGAAAGACATGAATTAGGGAATCCTTACCTAATTTAATAATTACTATGGGAATGGATTTCATGGCGGAAATGAAAAATGGTTTTAGAGAACTAGTGATTACACCAATGGCAGCAAGCATTTCGGCATTCTACAATTTCTGGAATTTCAGCAGCAACGTTAACTGCTCTGCTCAGCCATATGAGAGGAGATTCAATTTCTGCTCTGCCATATGAGAGTCGAATTAATTGTGCTAGTATTTCATGGGCATTAAATTTACTCTCAACATTTTCGGCATGCTGGTATTTCTGCAGCTGCAATTTCTGGTGGAATTAAGTCGAAGGGCATGGATTTACTTTAATAGATGACTGTTATATAGGGACGTGGGGAGGAGAAAAGGGGGACTCACCCTTGGGAAAAAGAGGAATGTAGTGCGATCTCCGCTTGGAAGGAGGTATTTCTTTGATGCTCACAGCTTCATATGGTCATTCTATTTTTCGTGTGATTGGGAGTTGAGGTCTATATATTGATGTTCATCGACTCATTAGGTCGTTCTATTTTTCCCACGATGGTAAATGTGAGGTATTTTCTTAATTCTCACGGCCTCATATGGTCGATCCATTTTCCTACGACTGGGAGTTGAGGTCAGTATTTTGGTGCTGACAGCTTCATAAAGTTGTTCTTTCCTTTTCCACAATGGTAAACTAGTGGTGTTTCCTTAATTCTCACAGCCTCATATGGTCGATCCATTTTCCTACGACTGGGAGTTGAGTTTGGTGCTCACAGCTTCATAAAGTTATTCTATTTTTCCTACGATGGAAAATTGGAGAGCTTCCTAAGGTCATTATATTTTCCTACGATGGGGATGTGAGGTATGTCTTTTGATCCCCACAGCCTCATAACGAATTGATATCTTGTTAAATGAATAGATAGTTTGCTGAAACCTAAACTTTGTAAGCTTCTTCATTAAGTCCCTTCTCGAAAATCGAAATGGGTGAATGTGACCTAAACACGATTTTCTCCCCCTCCTTGTATTGATGTGTTTCAAGAGTTAAGGACTGTGTTGTGATTAGTTGGCTTGGCGCTGAGATTGGTTGAATCCTAGTATTTCTTTTTCCTAGGTAATCTTGGATATGTAACACAACTAGGATTTATGGTCTTTATAGGAATTATGTTAAAGTCCTAAAATACTAGTTTATGCATCTGTTAATTAAAATAGGTGGAACAAACATACCATGCATTTGTTTTGATAGAGTTCTGGTATTATTTGGTATGCCTGCATATTTTCCAAGCATCGAGAATAATTGGCTACAACGGCGTTTTGATTTTAGATATGGTGTTTTGTTTTTGTCGGAATGCTACAGTGTTTCCATACTATATGAGATATATGTTGAAAGGCTGCAGTATTGGAACTGCATATTTGTAA
>LPNX011157076.1:15464-84997 GCA_001517045.1 Pseudotsuga menziesii
GTTCGTGTGCCTATTGGGAAGGCATGAAAAATATGAAATTCTCCTTGATAAGGCTTGGAATGTCATGCCAATTGGGTAATTGACTGACTGATTTTAATGTCTATATTATGCTTGGTCTGACAGAATTTCAATGATGCATTTCACAGTTGAGAAAAGTGAAACCCGGTGGTGCACATTGATCATGGCAGCATATCAAAAGTTGCTGGACTTGGCTAGAAGTCTCCTTCAAATGATTGCCAAGACCCAATAAAAAATTGGGGAGATGCTCAAGATATAGAAAGGGTAGAATGAAATGAACCACCATATTTTGCAAGACTCTATTGGTTTACAAAGGGAGGTGAAAATACTTCTGGGAGCAATCAACAAAGGAAAGGAAGGTGGATAAGTGATGGGACATTCGTCCAAGCGACCCGTTAAGAAACGGTCCAGGCATGAAGACTCAAAAGAAATTGAGCAGGAAAAGATGAAGCAGCCAGTGAAATGCTGGGGATGCGGAGGACATCATTTACGCCGGGACTTCCCAATGAGGGAACATAAAGAGGGAAACAGCTGCAAAGTTCCTAGACTTTGGGATAAGCTGAAAGCAGAGAACCAGCAGGAGAAGTTCGTGGAAGCCAAGGGGTTTGGTCCTAAACGTTCAAAGTAAATAATTGAACGTGGGACAGATCTGTAAAATTTTGAAATTTTGGATGTGCAAATTGTATATGTATTCCTATGTATTGGAACACTGAGGACGGTGTTATTCCAAGGGGGAGGGGAATGTAACACCTTGATTTTGACCCCGTTTGCATGATGTATATAATGTAATCGATCGTGGTGAGGAGCTAAAGGCAAAAGCCCCACCATCGATTTGGTTGTGTATGTTTTGGCAATAGGGATAGTTGCCGATGGTATATCGTGCTATTCGGCACATTATAGTTTGGCATCATGTAAATACACACATCAATTAAAATAAACCTACAACCAGCTGTGACGGTGCAACGTTAAAATGAAAAGGGCATGATTCCAAAGGTTAAGGGTGGGGGATGTCAAAACTTGGGAAATGGGGGAAAAAGCCATGTGTCACCTTCCCTTGTCTTACCCAACTACCACCATTGAAAACTACTGCTGTTAGTTGGGGCAGTTATGGCTAGGAGTGGAGTGTGGCAGGACTGTCAGTCCTTGCCCACTCGCACACTCCACCAGCGAATTGAGCCTCACGATGGGAAGGATAATGACTACGCCCCCCATTCCATCCTCTCCACTACGTGACTCTTTCCCTTGTCTGTTCATCCTCACACAGGGGTGGTAGCCTAATTGTTCCCACGCACAGGATTCTTTCCTATTTATGGTCTCATGTAGCCAGAAGAGAGGAGCCGTCTCCAATGTCATTCACATTTTCCACATAGAGGAATCGAGTGTGTTTAAATCTGTATTTGGGATTTGGTGTGAATCTTCTCTCACACACTGGGTTCTGCGTTGTTGTTACTCATGCAGCAAGATGGGATCCGTTCGGTCACTATCACCCATGATTTTTCCTGTGGAGAGCCATTTTTACGCTTAGGGACTATGTGTAAGTTTTCCCTACCGATTTGTGGCTCGTGCATATGTTTTTCCCTCTGTATTTTGGGGTCTGGTGCAAGTTTCCCTCACGCACAGGTTGGGAGATTGTATTTTCTTCCCCAGTGTGGTATATGTAAGTTTTCCAGGTGACTTTGTGGTCCAGGACGAACTATTGTTTTCCCCATGTCGTGAGCTGTGTTTACTGATACGTTTTGAGACTGTGTAAGGTTGCCATAGTTATCATTGTGAGTTTGTGGCTGTTGATGTACCCTGGTTTTGGGTTGCTGCTGAGTTGTTTTGGCCACGCTAGGGCCAAGAACAACTCTGAGTTTTCTTGTGGACTTGAGTCATGTTCACCTTTTGTTTAGGGTTGCCACCCGGTTGTCCTTGCCTTCTTCACAGAGCTGTGAATGGGCTGTTTTGCTGCGGTATGCAGTGGTTGGTCTTCAGACTATTGAGAGTGGGGTTAGAGGCTGGGTATGCTTGGGAAAAATGGTGTTTGAGGCCACCAGCTTAGCATTTAGCCTTTCCTAGCTCCTTAATGACTTGGTAAACCCTATTGTGTGGGTTTGACTATTTTGTGTACCTTGGCTATGTGTAATCCTGCATTGACCCTTATTCCTTGAGGAATCATGCCCAGCTCGGGGGTGGCAGTGTTGCTGAGAGATTGATGAGCACGCTGGCCTATGGTTGGGTGGAACATTGCAGCGACGTAGCTGGTTGTGGGGTGAGTTTTTCATTAAAAAGATAAGTACTCCTGACTGTTTCATCTCTGCAATTATATCTATTGTTTCATGAATTATGATGGACATGTTGAATGCTGGAATGTGTATGTTGCTTCCGCTGAATGTTGAGTAACGATGTATCCATGCATGTTTTATGCATATTAGTATGTATTATGTTAAGCTTTTTAATATCAGCATTTATCCCTGTTCGTGTTCATGGGGCTGTTTTCCTGTTTGATTGGTGTTAGTAGCGTCCTCTTCCCTGGTCGGAGGGTCGGGGACGTTACAATTTTGACATACAAATCTTGGATATTTTGACTTGAAACTTTCTGATAATGAAGAATAGTGCATATTGAACATATTATAGTCATAAATAGATCAGGAATATCTCTCCCAAAGAGTACAATATCTCACCCAAGGCACAATCCCTCCTTGAGCATGAATATGCAAAGAAAACTGGAAATGGTTGAGAGGAAGTGTTGCAATAGAAGAAAAAATGAGCTTCCCTATAGATTCCACCTACAATTACAAATCCATTAAATATCCTTGAAATACCTGAGTGTCCTCTCCAAACACCAACTTGGATGGGAATATTTCACCCTCGAAATTGGCTAAGGAATGAAAATTAGTCATCCACTAGCTCTTACAATTCACAAAGGACAATTTCTCAAATGATAAAAATATATTCTCTTGGTTGATTTTTGTATTTTATAAACATACTTATCCTTCTAAGGTTCCCAATCCATTCACAAACTCGAGCTAATTTGAATTAGGGTTTGTGCTCATGATTTTCCATGTGTCCTCCCTTTCCTAGCCTTCCACTTTCCCCAAATTCAAGTTGGAGCCCATTGAGCTTCCCCAACTCCATGAGAGCTCTCTTGGATGCTATATTTTGACCTGACATGTTAGATATGTTATATGTCAGCCTTCATATCTGATTTGCGTCATAGGTGGGATAACATCTTCATCATTGTTGTCATAGAGCTACGGAATCCAGTCTAAGTGTCTCACTAGCTACAAAATGACTCTTCCTCTCCCATGTAAGTTACATTTCCTCCCAAATTCGAACTATGATGAATATGGCCAAGTTTATTAGTGTTCTAAATCATCCAATAACCTTTAGGCTTCCCATGGATTCGAAATTGCAGAGGAGGATGCCATGTGAAACCAAATTTCTAGCTTGTGTGGCCCCCTTAGTCTCCATGTGTCTCCATGCTCCATTGCCACTTCAATTTTATCTTGTATTTATTTAATAAGATACATTATTAAATATTTATCACATTCTAATGTCTGAGAATAATTTATTAGCTCCATCATCAAAATTCCAAATGTATCCATCCAACCTAGGGAACTAGTAGGATTGATGGACTTGTCTTGCTAGGAAATTATTTGAATGGAGAAATTACATTCCTCCCCACCCAAGATTTCTTGTCCTCAAGCAATTTAAGATTTGGATGCTTCAAAATATTCTCCTCTTCCCATGTGGCATCTTCACTTGGTATATCCTTCCATTGCACTAATTATTCTTTGATAGTTCTGCTTCTCAATCTCAATTCCCTTGTCTTCAAAATCTTTTCGGTAACAAGTGTGAGCTGACCTTCATCATCCAAGGGAGGAAGTATTTCTGAAGTGACAATTTTCTGACCAAGAATTTTTTTGATACAAGAAACATGGAATACATTATGGGTTTTATTCCCTTCTGAAAGTTCCAACTCATATGCTACTTCCCCAATCTTTCGAACTACCTTGTATGGGCCATAGTATCTTGGTTTTAGCTTTCCTGCCCCATTATTTTTGAGAGATGTTTGTTTGTATGGATGCAAACTCAAATATACTAAATCATTAACTTGAAAGGTTCTTTCTTCTCTATGTCTATGTGCATATTGTTTTTGCTGATTTTGGGAAACCTGCAAATTGTCTTTCAAAAGATTTAAAATTTCTTGGCTCTCTTCCACCCAATCTTTAGCTTTTGGAGATCTAGTATCACCAAATATCATCTCAACAAAGGTAAGTGCATCATAACCATATAATTATTTCAAAGGAAACATCCCTATTGACATATGAAAAGTGGCGTTGTAGCAAAACTCACCCAAGTGTAGCCATTTTGTCCATGCATTTTGCTGCTCTCCCACAGTTTCTTAGGTGCCCTTCCACCCATTCATTAATGCTCTTTGTTTGTCCATTAGTTTCTAGATGATAGCTTGTGCTTGGAGTCAACTGATTTCCCACCAATCTAAAAATTTCTTTCCAAAAAGCATCCATGAATCTACTATATCTATCACTTACACTCTTGGGGAGCCCATGTAGTCTGAAGATTTATTTGAAAAAATTATCAGCCACTTGTGCAGAAATGAAAGATGATGTAAAATCAAAGAAATGATTTTTTTTTCAATCTATCCACTACCACATATATGCAATCCTTACCCAAATATTTGGGCAACCCAGTGATTAAGTCCATTGAGATACTATCCCAGTTTTGCTCCGGAATGGGCAATGGTTGCAATAAACTAGTTGGGCATGTAAGTTTTGATTTGTTTTTTCTGGCATACCATACATTCATTCACATATTTCTGAACATCTTCCTTCAACCCCTTCCAAAAAAATATTTTCCTCAATTTGCTATAAGTTTTGAAGATCCCCAGATGGAAATCTAGTGGGGAATCATGTGCTTCTTGCAAAATTTTAAACTTGAGCTTTGAATCTTGAAACAAATAAATTATTACCTTATAATATATCAGCCCATTCACAATCCTGGATTTATATTCCCCCTTGATTCCATATAACACATCACAAGAAAATTTATCTTTGGCATATTCAACTAGTAACATATTCTTCCAATCTTTAGCAATTCCCGTGAGAGAAAAAGAAGGTCTCCGAGATAATGCATCTGCTACAATGTTATTCTTCCATTTCACATATTCAATATCAAAATAATAAGCTTGAATCTTGCATACCCACTTCTGTTTCGTTTCATTTAGGTCCTTTTAGGTGAGGAAGTGCCTTACGCTATTGTGGTCACTTTTCACCACAAACTTGTTTCCTACCAAGTACTATCAAAAATTAACCAATGCATGAATGATGACCAATATTTATTTTTTATATATGGAGTATATTTTTTCATGAGGCTACAAATTTCTTCTCTCAAAGGCTCTAGGGTGTTGGCCTTGCTTTAGGACAACCCTTATTCCTCCACCTAAAGCATCACATTCAACAACAAAAAGGCTTAGAAAAATCAGGTAATGCAAGTATGGGACAACTACTCATTACCTCTTTAATTTTTTGGAAGTCCTTTTCATCCTCATCATCCCACTTGAAAGCATCATTCTTAGTCAAATTACCAAGTGGAGAAGTCAACTTGGAGAACCCTTTCACAAACTTTCTATAATAGGTGCATATTCCAATGAAGCCTCTTAATTTGTTGATGTTTTTTGGTGATGACCATTCTAAGATAGCCCTGATTTTTTCCATGTGTACTTTCACTCCTTCTTTCCCAATAATGTGCCCAAGATACAACAGTCCCTTCATCCCAAATTCACATTTAGAGATCTTAGAAAACCAGGTTTGTTCTTGCAAAGTTCTTAGCACAATATCTAGATGATGCAAGTGGTCTTCCCAAGTTTTACTGTAAATGAGAATATAATCAAAGAAGACCAAAGCAAACCTTCTAAGCTGCTTGAAAAATATTCTATTCATGCATGCTTGAAATGTGGCTGGAGCATTGGTTAATCGAAATGGCATAACAAGAAACTCAAAGTGACCATAATGACATTGAAAAGAAGTCTTTTGCACATCTTCTTCCTTCATTCAAATTTGGTGATAACCTGATCTAAGGTCAATTTTGGAGAAATATTTGGCTCCAAATAGCTCATCCATGATCTCATCAATCCTAGGAAAAGGATAACTATTCTTGATGGTCTTCTTGTTCAAATCGCTAAAATCTATACACATCCTCAAGGATCCATCTTTTTTCTTTACCAACGCTATTGAAGACGCATAAGGGATAGAGCTTAGTCTAATGAGTCCCAACTCTAAGAGTTATTGGATGGAATTATCAATCTAATCTTTTAATTTCTTGGGATGTCTATAAGGTGGTATCTGAATGGGTGGAGTCCCTCCTCCAAACAATGTTATGATCAACCCCCCTATTAGATGGTCTACCATGTGGAAGATCTCTAAAAATGTTTTCATACTTTTTCAATAGTTTCTCTATATCCATTGGGTGTTCAAAAACCTTTATGTTTGGATTGGGAGATGTGATATGACATTCAACATCCCATTATGTGTCCCCATGCCTCAATATATATCTCATACTATTGCAAGTCATTACTTGATTTGGGTAAGTGTGCTGCCCCCTCACAACCCTTAGTACACCTTTCGAATCTTGAAATTTGATCTTAGGAATTTGATAATTTACTGTATGCTCCCCTATATAATACAACCATTGCAATCCCAAAACCAAATTAGTATCAGCAACATCAACCACATAAAAACTATCAACAAAAGTATAGTTACCTACCGTGACTTGGAGCTTTGGAACCCATGTTTTCCACTGCATTGTGTTGTGACCAGGAATGACAACTATGAAGGAATCAAATGGTTCAGTAGGTATCTTCCTTTTCTTCACCATATCTATATCAATGAATTTATGTGCGGCTTCTCCATCTACCAAAACTAAATTTATTTGTCCTAATAAGACACCCTTGCGTCGAATAGTGTGATAGCGAGGCACTACTGAAAGTACCGCCATTATTGGTTTGTTCGGTGAAGGTTGATTTTCTGCTTGTCTTTCTTCTTCAGCTACTGTCTCATATGCTTCCTCTTGATCTGAATTGTGTCCTTCTTCATCCATTCCCCCTTGATACTCATCATTATCAGAAAATATTTCTATGTATTGAGCTTTTCCATTAGTGCATTTATACCTCGGTGTCCATGGTTGAAAGGATGTGAAGCACAATTTTTTTCTTCGAAGTTCATCCCTATTTAGTCCTTATTTCTTATTATTTTAAATTGGATCTCTTTTCAAAGGCTTCTTATTAGGTGCATCTCTTTTCCAAGGCTTATTTTCAAATATGAAGTTAGGCTTAGGAGGAAATCTTGTTCTAGGAAGCAAATTTTGGAGATCTCTAGTCAAGCTCATTGCATCTTTTAATGTAGTGGGCTTGTGGGATTTGACCAAAAATTTTAAGGGTTCAACCAAAACTTCAGTGAAAAACAACACTAACCTTCCCATAGACACATCAGCCACCTTGAATGATAATTTTTGAAATTCCATCATATAATCAGTCGGGGTCCCAACTTGCTTCAAATGTGCTAGTTCTTTGAAAGACAATTCCGGATCTTTTTTATCAAATCTCTCTAGTACCCTCTCAATAAATTCTCCGTATGTGTTAACTTGATCATGACCCAAATTTTTTAGGTCATGGAACCACCAATCATTGGCATCCCCTTCCAAGTGCAATATGGCTATTTTTAAGGCATCTTCTTCCACCATTGGATTCAACTGAAAATACAAATCTAATTCTTGCACCCAAGTGTTAGCAGAACTTTGAGAGGAACCATCAAAATTAGGGAGTGGAACTTTACTAATCACATAATTTAATTCTTTGTTTTTGTATAGAGACTTATTATCTTCCTTATTTTTAAGTTTGTTTGTTGCAAAAAAGTACTGATCAAATGGTGCACTTCTTTTACAATCTTCATCCAATTTATCCCATTCTTTTGCCATTGTAGCAAGTTCAAATTAAATGTTAGGATCTTCTCTGGGTACAAAATATTTAGGTCTAGTAGGCCTTGGTGTGCTCTGAAATTCATGGGGTCTATTATGAGGTCATGTTCTTGAGAAAATATGCTCACCCATTGTCTTCTTTTCTTCTGATTGTGAACTACTGCTATCTCCTATTACTCCTAATTTGCTTCCAAATTGGATAAAAAACAATTTTAACCCTCTCATAATATGTTGGTTCATGTTATTGGTTATGTGATCAAACATAGGTTTTATGATTTTAATATATTCCACCTTCTTAGGATCAGTGTATCCCTTCCCGTCGTTAGTCAGAATTTCAACAGAATGTACCTCTTCTTCTCCAACAAAACCACATTACACTTCAGGATATAAGGGTGGTGTATTATTGATTTGAATCCTTTTTAAGGCCATTAGGTTCCAATACCATGCTCTAATACCACATGTAATGTCCTTTTTTGAAATTTTATTAAATGACCATTTTTTTTCACTTTTTTTCCCTATTTCGACCTTTGACTAGTTTTGATGTCTAGGTCTCCCAATTCACCCAAATGATCCCAAATATTCTTATAATGTGTATGAATGATATTAATACTTAAATATTATTTTCATAGACTATTTATAACCCTCCAATCACTTCTGAAAACTAGTTTTATATTCTTATCAAAGTAGGAGTGTTTACTAGGAATTTGGGGTTCCAACCCCTCCCGGGTAAATGCTGGAAATGGATTCTCAAATGCTCAAAAACCCAATTGAATTTCTGAAAAGAGGTAAGGGATGTGTAAGGGACATTTTTTTCACTTTTTTTTTCCCTATTTCGACCTTCGACTAGTTTTGATGTCTAGGTCTCCTAATTCACCCAAATGATCCCAAATATTCTTAGAATGTGTATGAATGATATTAATACTTAAATATTATTTTCATATATTATTTATAACCCTCAATTCACTTCTGAAAACTATTTTTATATTCTTATCAAAGTAGGAGTGTTTACTAGGAATTTGGGGTTCCAACCCCTCCCGGGTAAATGCTGTAAATGGCTTCTCAAATGCTCCAAAACCCAATCGAATTTCTGAAAAGAGGTAAGGGATGTGTAAGGGAAATTTTAAAAATCTCATATGAATTATGTTTCATTTTATACATGTTTTTATGACTCTTTCCAAAAAAACTCCCAAATCACAATTTCGACCCTTGGGGAAAATGCACCAAATCTTCTCCTAATGCAATAAAAATGAGTAAAATGGTTTCCAATGCTTAAGGAATGAACATTATACTTTCAGTACACATTAATTACAGTCCATTCATCATAAATTTATCTGAGATACATTTTTATATTTGAAATAATAAGCATTACCATGACATATATCAAAATAGAGTGGAAATGGTCATTGTTTGCTCATTATAAGTCATTTTGACATACAAATATGGGCTATTTAAAATTGAAAATTTATGAGAATGAGGAAAATAGAATATTTAACTGATTGAAATCATAAATATATCATTAAGATCTCTTCCATAGAGTATAAGATCTCACCCAAGGCACAATCCCTCCAGGAGCATGAATATGCAAAGAAAAATGTAAATGGTTTAGAGGAAGTGCTGCAGTAGAGGAACCCATGAGATTACCTATAGATTAAAAATGAAATTAAAACTATGTTAAAGGTACTTGAAATACCCAAGTGGCCTCTCCAAACACCAACTTGGATGGGAATCTTTCATCGTCGAAATTGGCTTAGGTAAGAAAACTAGTGATTCACTAGCTCTCACAATTCGTAAATCATCAAAATATCTTATCTTTGTTGCTTTCTATATTTTATAAACATATTTAGCCATAAAAGGTTCCAAATCCATCCACAAAATCAATCCAATTCGAATTACGGTGTGTGCTCATGATTTTCCATGTGTCCTCCCTTTCCTAGTCTTCCACCTTCCCTAAATTCACGTTGGAGCCCATTGAGCTTCCCCAACTCCATGAGATATATATTGGATGCTCTATTTCAAACTGAAATGTCCGATATGTCATATTTCAGCCTTCATATCTGATTTGTGTCATAGGTGTCATATTATCTTCATCATTGTTGTCATAGAGCTACGGAATCTAGTCCAAGTGTGTCACTATCTCCAAAATGACTCTTCCTCTCCCATGTAAGTTACATTTCCTCCAAAATTAGACCTATGATTCATATTTACAAGTGTTTTTATCCTTATAACTCATCCAATAACCTTTATTATTCTCATGGATTCAAAATTGCAAGAGGAGGATTCCATGTGGCACCAAATTTCTAGCTTGTGTGGGCCCCATAGTCTCCATGTGTCTCCATGCTCCATTGCCACTTCAATTTTCTCTTGTATTTATTTAATAATATAAATTATTAAATATTTATCCCATTATAATGTATGAAAATAATTTATTAGCTCCCTTATTAAAATTTCCAAATGTATCCATCTAACCTAGGGAACTAGTAGGATTGATGGAATTGTCCTGCTAGGAAAGTATTTTAATGGGGAAATTACAGTCCTCCCCACCCAAGATTGCTTTTCCTCAATAAATTTCAGATTTGGATAGTGAAAAATATTCTCCTCTTCCCATGTGGCATCTTCACTTGGTAGATCCTTCCATTTTACTAAGTATTCTTTGATAGTTCTGCTTCTCAATCTCCTTTCCCTTGTCTTCAAAATATTTTTTGGAACAAGTGTGAGATGAACTTCATCATACTCATCATTATCAGAAAATATTTCTATGTATTGAACTTTTTCATTAGTGCATTTATGCCTCGGTGTCCATGATTGAAAGCACGTGAAGCACAATTTTTTTCTTTGAAGTTCATCCCTTTTTAGTCCTTCTTTCTTATTCTTTTCAATTGAATCTCTTTGCAAAGGATTCTTATCAAGTGCATCTCTTTTCCAAGGCTTTGTTTCAAATCTGAAGTTAGGCTTAGGAGGAAATCTTGTTCTAGGAAGCACCTTTTGGAGATCTCTAGTCAAGCTCATTGCATCATTTGATGTAGTGGGCTTGTGGGATTTGACCAAAAATTTTAAGGGTTCAACCAAAACTTCAGTGAAAAACAATAATAACCTTCCCATAGACACATCATCCACCTTGACTGATAGTTTTTGAAATTCCATCATATAATTAGTCGGGGTCCCAACTTGGTTCAATTGTGCTAGTTCTTTAAAAGACAATTCCGGATCTTTTTGCTCAAATATCTCTAGTACCTTGTCAATAACTTATCCATATGTGTTAACCTGATCATGACCCAATTTTTTTAGGCTATGGAACCACTATTCATTGGCATCTCCTTCCAAGTGCAATATGGCCATTTTTAAGGCATCTTCTTCCACCATTGGATTCAACTGAAAATACACATCTAATTTTTGCACCCAAGTGTTAGCAGAACTTTGAGAGGAACCGTCAAAAGCAGCGAGTGGCACTTTACTAATGGCACAATTTAGGTCTTTGTTTTTTTTATAGAGACTTGTTATCTTCCTTATTTTTAAGTTTGTTTGTAGCAAGAAAGTATTGATCAAATTGTACACTTCTTTTACAATCTTCATCCAATTTATCCCATTCTTTTTCCATTGTAACAAGTTCAATTTGAATGTTAGGATATTCTTTGGGTACAATAAATTTATGTGTAGTAGGACTTGGTGTGCTCTGAAATTCATGGCATATATTATGAGGTTATGTTCTTGAGAAAATATGCTCACCCATTGTCTTCTTTTCTTTTGATTGTGAACTACTGCTATCTCCTATTACTCCTAATTTGGTTCCAAATTGGCTAACCAACAATTCAAACCCTTGCATAATATGTTGTTTAATGTTCTTGGTTATGTCATAAAATATAGGTTTTATGAGTTTAATATATTCCACCTTCTCAATATCAGTGTATCCCTTCCCCTCGTTAGTCATAGTTTCAACAAAATGTACCTCTTCTTTTACTACTTCTTCTTCTCCAACAAAAACACCTTCAACTTCAGGATATAAGGGTGGTGGATTATTGATTTGAATACTTGTTAAGGCCATCAGGTTCCAATACCATGCTCTAATACCACTTGTAATTTCCCTTTTTGAATTTTTATCAAATGACCATTTTTTCACTTTTTTCCCTATTTTGACTAGTTTTGATGTCTAGGTCTCCAAATTGGTGCAAATGATCCCAAATATTCTCAGAGTGTGTATGAATGATATTAATAATTATATATTATGTTCATATATTATTTATAACCCTATGATCACTTCTGCAAACTAGTTTTATATTCTGATCAAAGTAGGAGTCTTTAGTAGTAATTTGGGGTTCCAATCCCCCTTGGGTAAATGCTAGAAATGGATTCTCAAATGCTCCCAACCCCACTTGAATTTGAAAAAATAGGTAGGGATTGTGTGAGGTAAAATTTTTAAGTCTCATATGCATCATGTTTTAGTTTATGCAGGTTGTTATGGCTCTTTCCAAAACAGCTCCCAAATACAAATTTCGACCCTTGGGGAAAATGCACCAAATCTTCTCCCAATGCAATAAAAATGAGTAAAATGGATTACTATGCTTAATTAATGAACATTATACTTGAAAAAAAAATTAATTACAGTCCATTCATCATAAATTTATCAGAGTGACATTCCTCCATTCGAAATAATAAGCATTACCATGGCATATATCAAAATAGAGTGGAAATGGTCATTGTTTGCTCACTAAAAGTCATTTTGAAGTAAAAATCTTGGCTATTTCGACTTGAAAATTAATGAGAATGAAGAAAGTGCATATTGAAATTATTACAATCATAAATATACCAGGAATATGTATCCCAAAGAGTACAAGAGCTCACCCAAGGTACAATCCCTCCATGAGCATGAATATGCAAAAAAAACTGGAAATGGTTGAGAGGAAGTGCTGAAATATAAGAGCCCATGAGCTTCCATGTAGCTTCTACCTGAAATTACAAATCCAATAAATATCCTTGAAATACTTGAGTGGCCTCTCCAAACACCAACTTGGATGGTAATCTTTCACCCTTGAAATTGGCTAAGGCAAGAAAACTAGTCATCCACTAGCTCTCACAATTCACAAATGAAAATTTCTCAAATGATAAAAATATATTCTCCTTGTTTCTTCCTGTATTTTATAAAAATAATTATCCTTTTAATTTTCTCAATCCATCCACAAACTCAATCCAATTCGAATTAGGGTGTGTGCTCATGATTTTCCATATGTCCTCCCTTTCCTAGCCTTCCACCTTCCCGAAATTCGAGTTGGAGCCCATTGACCATACCCAACTCCATGAGAGATATCTTGGATGATCTATTTCGAAATAACATGTAAGATAAGTCATATTTCATCCTTCATATATGATTTGTGTCATAGGTGTCATAGCATATTCATCATTGTTGTCATAGAGCTAGGGAATCTAGTCCAAGTTTCTCACTAGCTCCAAAATGACTCTTCCTTTCCCATGTAAATTACATTTCCTACCAAATTATAACTATGATGCATATGGGAAAGTGTATTATCCTTAGAACTCATCCAATAACCTTTAGGATTCCCATGGATTCGAAATTGTAAGAGGAGGATGCCATGTGGCACCAAATTTCTAGCTTGTGTGGGCCCCATAGTCTCCATGCGTCTCCATGCTCCATTGCCACTTCAATTTTATCTTGTATTTATTTAATAAGATAAATTATTAAATATTTATCCCATTCTAATGTATGAACATCATTTATTATCTCCCTTATTAAAATTCCAAATGTATCCATCCAACCTAGGGAACTAGTAGGATTCATGGAATTGTTCTGCTAGGCAATTATTTGAATGGGGACATTACAGTCCTCCCCACCCAAGCTTGCTTGTCCTAAAGAAATTTCAGATTTGGATGCTGCAAAATATTCTCTTCTTCCCATGTGGCATCTGGTAGATCCTTCCATTGTACTAATTATTCTTTGATAGTTCTGCTTCTCAATCTCCAAGTTTCTCTTGTCTTCAAAATATATTTTGGAACAAGTGTGAGCTGACATTCATCATCCAAGGGAGGAAGTATTTATGAAGTGACAATCCGTTGAACAAGACATTTTTTTATATGAGAAACATGGAATACATTATGGTTTTTACTCCCTTCTGGAAGTTCCAACTCATATGCTACTTCCCCAATCTTCCGAACTACCTTGTATGGGCTGTAATATCTTGGTTTTAGATTTTATGCCCCAGTATTTTTTAGAGATGTTTGCTTGTATGGATGCAACCTCAAATATACTAAATCATTAAACTGAAATCTTCTTTCTTCTCTATGTCTATTTGCATAATTTGCTTGTCGATTTTGGGAAACCTGCAAATTGTCTTTCAAAATATTTAAAATTTCTTGGCTCTCTTCCACCCAATATTTAGCTTTTGGAGCTCCACTATCACCAAATATCATCTCAAAAAAGGTAATTTCATTATAACCATATAATTATTTGAAAGGATACATCCCTATTGACATATGAAAAGTGGTGTTGTAGCAAAACTCACCCAAGTGTAGCCATTTTGTCCATGTTTATTGCTGCTCTCCCACATAGTTTCTTAGGTACCCTTCCAACCATTGGTTCACCCTCTCTATTTTTCCATCAGTTTTTGGATGATATCTTGTGCTTGGAATCAATTTAGTTGCCACCATTCTAAAAAATTCTTTCCAAAAAGCACCCATGAATCTACTATCTCTATCACTTACAATGCTCTTGGGGAGCCCATGCAATTTGAAGATTTCTTTGAAAAAAATATCAGCCACTTGTGCAGCACTGAAATATGATGTAACATAAAATAAATGAGATTTTTTTTTCAATATATCCACTACCACATATATGCAATCCTTACCCAAATATTTGGGCAACCCGGTAATGAAGTCCATTGAGATACTGTCCCATTTTTGCTCTGGAATGGGAAATGGTTGCAATAAACTAGCTGGGAAAGTAAGTTATGATTTTTTTTTTTCTGACATACCTTAAATTCATTCACATATTTCTGAACATATTCCTTCATCCCCTTCCAATAGAATCTTTGCCTCAATTTCCTATAAGTTTTGAAGATCCCTGGATGGACAACTAGTGGGGAATCATGTGCTTCTTGAAAAATTTTGTACTTTATATTTGAATCTTGAACCAAATAAAATATTCCATTATAATATATCATCCCATTCACAATACTATAGTTATCATCCCCCTTTATTCAATCTAAAACATCACAATAAAATTTATCTTTGGCATATTCAACTAGTAATATATTTTTCCAATCTTTAGCATTGTCCATGAGAGAAAAAGAAAGTATTAAAGATAATGCATCTGTAACAATGTTATTCTTATATTTCACATATTCAAGATCAAAATCATAATATTTAATCTTTCTTACCCACTTCTGTTGCCTTTCATTTAGGTTAGTTTGGGCGAGGAAGTGCCTTACACTATTGTTGTCAGTTTTCACCACAAACTTGTTTCCTACCAAGTATTATCGAAACTTGGCCAATGCATGCTTGATGACCAACATTTATTTGTCATATATGGAGTATATGTTTTCATGAGGATGCAACTTTATTCTCTCAAATTCTATAGGGTGTTGTCCTTGCTTTAGGACAACCCCTATTCCTCCACATAAAGCATCACATTCAACAACATAAGGTTTGGAAAAATCAGGTAATGCAAGTATGGGACATTACCTATTTTATTTTTTGGAATTAATTTTCATCCTCTTCATCCCACTTTAAAGCATCCTTGTTAGTCAAATCAGTGAGTAGAGAAGTCCACTTAGAGAACCCTTTAGCAAACTTTCTATAATAGGTGCATATTCCAATGAAGCCTCTTAATTCGGTGATTTTTTTTGGTGATGGCCATTCTAAGATAGCACTGATTTTTTCCATGTAATTTCACTCCTTATTTCCCAATAATGTTCCCAATATACAATAGTTCCTTCATCCCAATTTCACATTTAGACATCTTAGCAAATAAGGACTGTTCTTGCAAAGTTCTCAACACAATCTCTACATGATGCAAGTGTTCTTCCCAAGTTTTACTGTAAATGAGAATATCATCAAAGAAGACAAAAAAAACATTCTAATATGCTTTCAAAAGATTCTATTCATGCATGCCTGAAATGTGGCTAGATAATTGGTTCATCCAAATGGCATAACAAGAAACTGAAAGTGACCATAATGACATCTAAAAGTAGTCTTTTGCACATCTTATTCCTTCATTCGAATTTGGTGACAACCTGATCTAAGGTCAATTTTGGAGAAATATTTGGCTCCAAAAAGATCATCTATGAGCTCATCAATCCTAGGAATAGGATACCTATTCTTGATGGTCTTCTTGTTCAAAGCTCTAAAATCTATACACATCCTTAAGGTTCCATCTTTTTTCTTTACCAACACTATTGAAGAAGCATAAGGGCTAGAGTTTGGTCTAATGAGTCCCAAATATAAGATTTATTGGATGGACTTATCAGTCTCATCTCTGAATTTCTTGGGATGTCTATAAGGTGGTATCTGAATGGGTGGAGTCCCCCCCTCCAAAAAAAAGTTGTGCTCAACCCCCCTATCAGGTGGTCTACCATGTGGAAGATCTCTAAAAACATTTTCATACTTTTTCAATAGTTTCTCTATCTCCTTTGGGTGTTCAAAAACCTTTATGTTTGGCTTGGGAGATGTTATATGACATTCAGCAGTCTAGTCTATGTCCCCATGCCTCAATATATATCTCATACTATTGCAAGTCACTACTTGATTTGGGTAAGTGTGCTGCCCCCTGGCAACCCTTAGTACACCTTTCGAATCTTGAAATTTCATCTAACTAATTTGATAATTTACTGTATGCTCCCCTATAGAATACAACCATTTCACTCCCAAAACCACATTAGTATCAGCAACATCAACCACATAAAAACTATCAACAAAAGTATAGTTACCTATTGTGACTTGCTTCATTGGAACCCATGTTTTGCACTAGATTATGTTGTGACTGGTAATGACAACTGTGAAGCCATTGAATGGTTAAGTAGGTATATTCATTTTATCCACCATATCTGAATCAGTGAAATTATGCGTGGCTCCTCCATCTACCAAAACTGAATCTCTTTGTCCTAATACCACACCCTTGCATCGAATAGTGTGATAGCGAGGCACTGCTGAAAGTACTGTCATTCTCGCTTTGTCCAGTGAAGGATGATTTTATTCTTGTATTTATTATTCAGCTGATATCTCATATGATTCCTCTTAATATGAATTGTGGCCTTCTTCATCCATATCCCTTTCATACTCATAACTATCAGAAAATACTTCTATGTATTGAGCTTTTCCCTTAGTGCATTTATTCACCGGTGGCCATGGTTGAAAGCATGTGAAGCACAATTTTTTTATTCAAAGTTCATCCATGTTTAATCCTTATTTATTATTCTTTTCAATTGAATCTCTTTGCAAAGGATTCCTATCAGGTGTATCTATTTTCCAAGGATTCTTTTCAAATTTGAAGTTAGCCTTTGAAGGAAATCTTGTTCTAGGAAGCACATTTTGGAGATCTCTGGTCAAGCTCATTATATCTTTGAATGTGGCGGGCTTGTGAAATTTGACCAAAATTTTTAATGGTTCGACCAAAAATTCAGTGAAAAACAATACTAACCTTCCCATAGACATGTCAACCACCTTGACTGATAATTTTTGAAATTCCATCATATAATCAGTCGGGGTCCCAACTTGCTTCAATTGTGCTAGTTCTTTGAAAGACAATTCCTGATACTTTTTCTCAAATATCTCTAGTACCCTGTCAATAATTAATCCATATGTGTTAACTTGATCATGACCCAAAGTTTTCAGGCCATGGAACCACCATTCATTGGCATCTCCTTCCAAGTGAAATATGGCCATTTTTAAGGCATCTTCTACCACCATTGGATTCAGCTGAAAATACACATCTTATTTTTGCGCCCAAGTGTTAGCAGAACTTTGAGAGGAACCATCAAAAGTAGGGAGTGGCACTTTACTAATGGCACAATTTAAGTATTTTTTTTGTATAGAGACTCATTATCTTCCTTATTTTGAAGTTTTGTTGCAGCAAGAAAGTACTGATAAAATGGTACACTTCTTTTACAATCTTCATCCAATTTATCCCATTCTTTTACCATTGTAGCAAGTTCAAGTTGAATGTTAAGATCTTATTTGGGTACAATAAATTTAGGTGTAGTAGGACTTGGTGTGATCTGAAATTCATGGGGTCTATTATGAGGTCCTCTTCTTGAGAAAATATTCTCACCCATTGTCTTCTTTTCTTCTGATTGTGAACTACTTTTATCTCCTATTACTCCTAATTTGCTTCCAAATCGGCTAACCAACAATTCGAACGCTTTAATAAGATGTTGTTTCATGTTATTGGTTATGTCATAAAATATAGGTTGTATGATTTTAATATATTCCACCTTCTCAGGATCAATGTATCCCATCCCCTCATTAATCATAGTTTCAGCAGAATGTACCGATTCTTCTACTACTTCTTCTCCAACACAAACACCTTCAACTTCAGGATATAAGGATGGTGGATTATTTATTTGAATCCTTGTTAAGTATATCAGGTTAAAATACCATGATATGATGCCATTTTAATTTCCCTTTTTGAATTTTTATTAAATGACCAAATTTTTCACCTTTTTCCCTATTTCGACCTTTGACTAGTTTTGATGTCTAGGTCTCCAAATTGGACCAAATGGTCCCAAATATTATCATATTGTCTATGAATGATATTAATACTTAAATATTATTTTAATATATGATTTATAACCCTCCAATCACTTCAGAAAACTAGTTTTATATTCTGATCAAAGTAGGAGTCTTTACTAGCAATTTGGGGTTCCAATCCCCCCCGGGTAAATGCTGGATATGGCTTCTCAAATGATCCCAAATCCACTCGAATTGTTGAAAATAGGTAGGGGATGTGTAAGAGAAATTTTTAAGTTCTCATATGCATCAAGTTTCAGTTTATAAATTATTTTATGACTCTTTCCAAAATAGCTCCCAAATCACAATTTCGACCCTCGGGGAAAATGCACCAAATCTTCTCCCAATTAAATAAAAATGAGTAAAATGGCTTCAAATGCTTAATTAATGAAAATTATACTTGAAATAAAAATTAATTACAATCCATTAACCATACATTTATTATATATACATTCCTCCATTTGAAATAATAAGCATTACCATGGAATATATCAAAATAGAGTGGAAATGGTCATTGTTTGCTCATTAAAAGTCATTTTGACATAGAACTATTAGGTATTTAGACTTGAAATTTTTTAAGAATGAATAAAATATAATATTTAACTAATTACAATCATAAATATATCAGGAAAATCTCTCCCAAAGAGTACAAGAATATGAAAAGAAATTTGGAAATGGTTGAGAGGAAGTGCTGCAATATAATAAAACACGCGATTCCCTGTATCTTACACATACAATTAAAAATACATTAAATATCCTTTAAATACCTGATAATACTCTCCAAACACCAACTTGCATGGGAATCTTTCACTCTCGAAATTGGCTAAGGAAAGAAAACTAGCCATCTGCTAGCTCTCACAATTCACAAATGACAATTTCTCAAATGATCAAAATATCTTATATTTGTTTATTACTATATTTTATATACATATTTATCCTTATAATATTCCCAATCCATCCACAAAATCAAGCCAATTTGAATTAGGGTGTGTGCTCATGATTTGCCATGTGTCCTCCCTTTCCTAGCCTTCCACGTTCCCCAAATTTGAGTTGGAGCCCATTGAGATTCCCCAACTCCATGAGAGCTATATTGGATGCTATATTTTGACATGAAATGTCATATATTTTATATTCCAACCTTCATATATTATTTATGTCATAGGTTTCATGGCATCTTCATCATTGTTGTCATAGAGCTAGGGAATCTAGTAAAAGTGTCTCACTAGTACCAAAATGACTCTTCCTCTCCCATGTAAGTTATATTTCCTCCAAAATTAAACCTATGATGCATATGGAGAAGTGTATTATCCTTATAAACCATCCAACAACCTTTAGGATTCCCGTGGATTCAAAATTGCAAGAGGAGGACGCCATGTGGACCAAATTTCTAGCTTGTGTGGGCCCCATAGTCTCCATGTGTCTCCATGCTCCATTTCCACTTTAATTTTATCTTGTATTTATTTAATAAGTGATATTATTAAATATTAATACCATTCTAATGTATAAACATCATTTATTATATCCCTTATTAAAATTCCAAATGTATCCATCCAACCTAGGGAACTAGTAGGATTGATGGAATTGTCCTGCTATGCAATTATTTGAATGGGGACATTATAGTCCTCCCCACCCAATATTGATTTTACTCAAGAAATTTTAGATTTGTATGATGCAAAATATTCTCCTCATCCCATGTGGAATATTCACTTGGTAGATCCTTCCATTGTACTAAGTATTCTTTGGTAGTTTTGCTTCTCAATCTCCTTTCCCTTGTCTTGAAATTTTTTTCCAGAACAAGTGTGAGATGACCTTCATCATTCAAGGGAGGAAGTATTTATGAAGTGACAATTTTCTGACCAAGAGATTTTTTGAGACAAGAAACATTGAATACATTATGGATTTTACTCCCTTTCGGAATTTCCAACTCATATGCTACTTCCCCAATCTTCTGAACTACCTTGCTTGGGCCATAGTATCTTCGTTTTAGCTTTTCTTCCCCATTGTTTTTGAGAGATGTTTGTTTGTATGGATGCAACCTAAAATATACTAAATAATTAACCTGAAAGGTTCTTTCTTCTCTATGTCTATCTGCATATTGTGTTTTCTAATTTTGGGCAACTTGCAAATTGTCTTTCAAAAGCTTTAAATTTTCTTGGCTCTCTTGCACCGAATTTTTAGCTTTTGGAGCTCTACTATCACCAAATATCATATCAAAAAAGTTAATTGCATCATAAAAATATAATTCTTTGAAAGGAGACATCCCTATTGACATATGAAAAGTGGTGTTGTAGCAAAACTCACCCAAGTGTAGCCATTTCGTCCATGCTTTTTGCTTCTCTCCCACATAGTTTCTTAGGTACCCTTTCAACCATTGGTTCACCCTCTCTATTTTTACATAAGTTTTTGGATGATAGCTTGTGCTTGGAGTCAACTGATTTCCCACCAATCTAAAAATATCTTTCCAAAAAGAACCCATGAATCTACTATCTCTATCACTTACAATGCTCTTAGGGAGCCCATGCAATCTGAAGATTTCTTTGAAACAAATATCAGCCACTTGTGCAGAATTGAAATATGATGTAAAAACAAATAAATGAGAATTTTTTTTCAATCTATACACTACCACATATATGCAATCCTTACCCAAATATTTGGGAAACCCGTTGATGAAGTCCATTGAGATACTGTCCCATTTTTGCTCCAGAATGGGCAATGTTTGCAATAAACCAGCCGAGCATGTAAGTTATGATTTTTTTTCTTATATACCTTACATTAATTCACATATTTATTAACATATTCCTTTATCCCCTTCCAAAAGAATCTTTGCCTCAATTTCCTATAAGTTTTGAAGATCCCTTGATGGCCAGCTAGTGGGAAATCATGTGCTTCTTGCAAAAATTTGTACTTGATATTTGAATCTTGAACCAAATAAATTATTCCCTTATAATATATCATCCCATTCAAAATCCTATAGTTATAATCCCCCTTGATTCCATCTAACACATCACAAGAAAATTTATCTTTGGCATATTCAACTCGTAACATATTTTTCCAATCTTTAGCAATGCCCACTAGAGAAAAAGAAGGTCTTCGAGATAATGAATCTGATATAATGTTATTCTTCCATTTCACATATTTAATATCAAAATCATAAGCTTGAATCTTTCTTACCCACTTCTATTGCCTTTCATTTAGGTCCATTTGGGTGAGGAAGTGCCTTAGGCTATTGTGGTCTGTTTTCACCACAAACTTGTTTCCTACCAAGTATTGTCGAAAATTGGCCAATGCATGCATGATGGCCAAACTTTATTTGTCATATATGGAGTATATTTTTTCACGAGGCTGCAATTTTATGCTCCCAAAGGCTATAGGGTGTTGGCATTGCTTTAAGACAACCCTTATTCCTCCACATGAAGCATCACATTTAACAAAAAAAGGCTTAGAAAAATCAAGTAATGCAAGTATGGGACAACTACTCATTACCTCTTTCATTTTTTGGAAGGCCTTTTCATCCTCTTCATCCCACTTGAAAGCATACTTCTTAGTCAAATCAGTGAGTCAATAAGTCAACTTGGAGAACCCTTTCACAAACTTTCTACAATAGGTGCATATTCTAATGAAGCCTCTTAATTCGGTGACATTTTTTGGTGATGGCCATTCTAAGATAGCCCTTATTTTTTCCATGTGTACTTTCACTCCTTCATTTCCAATAATTTTCCCAACATACAATAGTTCCTTCATCCCAAATTCACATTTAGACATCTTAGCAAACAAGGACTGTTCTTGCAAAGTTCTCAACACAATTTCTAGATGATGCAAGTGCTCTTCCCAAGTTTTACTGTAAATGAGAATATCTTCAAAGACGACCAAAATTTTTTTATAAGTTTCTTACAAAATATTGTATTCATTCATGATTAAAATGTGGCTGGAGAGTTGGTTAATCCAAATGGAATAACAAGAAACTCAAAGTGACCATAATGACATCGAAAAGAAATCTTTTGCACATATTCTTCCTTCATTCGAATTTGGTGATAACCTGATCTGAGGTAAATTTCAGAGAAATATTTGGCTCCAAATAGATCATCCATGAGCTCATAAATCCTAGGAATATGATACCTATTCTTGATGGTATTCTTGTTCAAAGCTCTAAAATCTATACACATCCTCAAGGTTCCATCATTTTTCTTTACCAACACTACTGAAGAAGCATAAGGGCTAGAGATTGGTCTAATGAGTCCCAAATCTAAGAGTTCTTGGATGGAATTATCAATCTCATATATGAATTTCTTGGGATGTCTATAAGGTGGTATATGAATGGGTGGAGCCCCCTTCTCCAAAGAAATGTTGTGCTCAACCCCCCTATCAGGTGGTCTACCATGTGGAAGATCTCTAAAAATGTTTTCATACTTTTTCAATAGTTTCTATATATCCTTTGGGTGTTCAAAAACATTTATGTTTGGCTTGGGAGATGTGATATGAAATTCAACAGCCCATTATATGTCCCCATGCCTCAATATATATCTCATACTATTGCAAGTCACTACTTGATTTGGGTAAGTGTGCTGCGCCCTCACAACCCCTAGTACACCTTTTGAATCTTGAAATTTCATCTTAGGAATTTGATAATTTAATGTATGATCCCCTATAGAATACAACCATTTCAATCCCAAAACCAAATTAGTATCAGCAACATCAACCACATAAAAAGTATCAACAAAAGTATAGTTACCTACTATGACTTGCAGCTTTGGAACCCATGTTTTGCACTGCATTGCGTTGTGATGGGGAATGACAACTGTAAAGCCATCGAATGGATCAGTAGGTATCTTAATTTTCTCCACCATATCTTCATCAGTGAATCTATGCGTGGATCATCCATCTACCAAAACTGAATCTCTTTGTCCTAATACCACACGCTTGCATCGAATAGTGTGATAGTGAGGCACTGCTGAAAGTACTGTCATTCTTGCTTTGTCCGGTGAAGGTTTATTTTATTCTTATATTTCTTCTTTAGATGATGTCTCATATGCTTCCTCTTGATATGAATTGTGTCCTTCTTCATCCATACCCCCTTCATACTCATCATTATCAGAAAATACTTCTATGTATTGAGCTTTTCCATTATTGCATTTATGCCTCGGTGTCCAACGGTTGAAAGCATGTGAAACACAATTTTTTTCTTCGAAGTTCATCCCTGTATAGTCCTTATTCTTATTCTTTTCATTTGAATCTCTTTACAAAGGCTTCTTATCAGGTTCATCTCTTTTCCAAGGATTATTTTCAAATCTGAATTTAGGCTTACGAGGAAATCTTGTTCTAGGAAGCACATTTTGGAGATCTCTAGTCAAGATCATTGCATATTTTAATGTAGTGGGCTTGTAGGATTTGACCAAAACTTTTAATGGCTACACCAAAAATTTAGTGGAAAACAATAATAACCTTCCCATAGACAAATCAACCACCTTGATTGATAATTTTTGAAATTCCATGATATAATCAGTCGGGGTCCCAACTTGCTTCAATTGTGCTTGTTCTTTGAAAGACAATTCCAAATATTTTTTCTCAAATCTCTCTAGTACCCTGTCAATAAATTATCCATATGTGTTAACCTGATCATGACCCCAAGTTTTCAATCCATGGAACCACCATTCATTGGCATCTCCTTCCAAGTGCAATATGGCCATTTTTAAGCCATCTTCTTCCCCCATTGGATTCAACTGAAAATACACATCTAATTTTTGCAGCCAAGTGTTAGCAGAACTTTGAGAGGAACCATAAAAAGTAGGGAGTGGCACTTTACTAATGGCACAATTTAAGTATTTATTTTGTATAGAGACTTATTATCTTCCTTGTTTTTAAGTTTGTTTGCAACAAGAAAGTACTGATCAAATGGTACACTTCTTTTAAAATCTTCATCCAATTTATCCCATTGTTTTTCCATTGTAGCAAGTTCAGGTTGAATGTTAGGCTCTTCTTTGGGTACAATAAATTTAGGTGTAGTAGGACTTGGTGTGCTCTGAAATTCATGGAGTTTCAATAGAATGTACCTCTTCTTCTACTACTTCTTCTTCTCCAACAAAAAGCACCTTCAAATTTAGGATCTAAGGGTGGTGGATTATTTCTTTGAATCCTTGTTAATACCGTAAGGTTCCAAGACCATTCTTTGATACCAATTGTAATTTCCCTTTTTGAATTTTTATTAAATGACCAATTTGTTCACTTTTTTTCCCTATTTAGACCTTTGACTAGTTTTGATGTATAGGTCTCAAAATTGGTGCAAATGCTCCCAAATATTCTTAGAGTGTGTATGAATGGTATTAATTCTTAAATATTATGTTCAGATATTATTTATAACACTCAAATCACTTCTTCAAACAATTTTTATATTCTGATCAAAGTAGGAGTCTTTACTAGCAATTTGGGCTTCCAACACCCCCGGGTAAATGCTGGAAATGGCTTCTCAAATGATCCGAAACCCATTTGAATTTATGAAAAGAGGTAGGGGATGTGTAAGGTAATTTTTTAAATTCTCATATGCATCATGGTTCAGTTTATACAGGATGTTATGAATCTTTCCAAAATAGCTCCCAAATCACAATTTCAACCCTTGGGGAAAATGCATCAAATCTTCTCCCAATGCAATAAAAATGAGTAAAATGGCCTCCAATGCTTAAATAATGAACATGAGAATTTAAATAAACATTAATTATAGTACATTGATTATAAATTTATCAGATATACAATCCTACATTCTAAATAATAAGCATTACCATGATATATATCAAAATAGAGTGGAAATGGTCATTGTTTGCTCACTAAAAGTCATTTTGACATACAACTATTGGGTATTTTGAATTTTTTTTTTTTTGAGAATTAAGAATAGAACATAATTAACTGATTACAATCATAAATATATCAGGAATATCTCTCATCAAGAGTACAAGATCTTTCCCAAGGCGCAATCCCTCCATGGGCATGAATATGCAAAGAAAACTAGAAATGGTTGAGAGGAAGTGCTGCAATAGAAGAACCCACGATATGACCTATAGCTTGCACCTGAAATTACAAATCCATTAAATATCCTTGAAAGATCTGATTTCCCTCTCCAAACACCAAATTTTAGGGGAATCTTTCACCCTCGAAATTGGCTAAGGCAAGAAAACTAGTCATCCACTAGCTCTCACAATTCACAAATGACAATCTCTCAAATGATCAAAAGATCTTCTCTTGGTTGTGTTAGCACTATTTTTTGTTCCACACTAAGTGACTGGAGGTGTAAGGTATGCAAAATTTTTCATTGGTCAACCTTGGAGAATACCATAATTTATATAAACTTCTCATCATGTCACCTTTAAGGCTCGAAAAGGTATGAAGACAGGACAATCAAGTCCTAAGAAAAGAAATTGGTTTAAATGAATCCGTCTTAGGTAAGAGAAATCTAGTTGTGACCCATTGGACAAAGAAAGAATAAACATATTTGTGGTCATAAGTTGTCTCACTATTCAAGGGTAAAGGGAGAAAGAATATACGTAGATCATCCAAAGTTACGGGAAGGGAGATAATATTTCAATAGTGGAAATTTAGAGGCGGGCCAGATCAATGGAGATAATAGGTTTTGAAAATATGACATGCATGACCCAAGTCACTTTTTCATTTTGCGAAATAGGTTAAAGGACCCACAGATCTCAAGGGTCAATATTGACTAAGCGATAGATCGACGGAGGAGGTTAATTCTGTTAAATCAAAGTTCTCATGAGGTTTCTCGATTTCAAATCCTTAAAATGGGTTAAAAAGGAGCAATTTTTGACAGCTTAGATTGAGCCAGGGAAATATCCATGGTTGGAAACATTTCCACTGATCGAACACAAATGGGGTAAAATTCCTTTAAAATCCATGAAATGTGACACGCTCGTTACGCGTGGACGATAAAGGTTGAAGTATATTTGATCAAAAGGTTGGAAATGGTTCTGCTCGTTGAGATTTGAGAGAGGAGAATCAAAGGAGAAGTATGTTTTTTTTGTATGAACCACTCATTCCAAAGAGGCATTGTCAGGACTAAGGCAGAAGGCCATGGTTGTATGCAATTTTTCTAGCTGCGGATGTAAAGATGTGATGTTCTAGTATGATTATGCGAAGGGTAGAGGTGACAGGTAATCAAAGACCCAGACGTCATTCAAGCGGATATACGGTCGAGGAATTTGGGTTCAAAACATAAAATGATCCCTATAAATACAAAAGGTTTGCTGCGTCACACATATGATGATCAAAAAAGCATCTTGATGGTTGAGCGGTGGAAGACAAGTACAACCCACAAATGAAGAAGGATGAAGGGGAAGAAGACGCAAAGAATGGAGATAGTATGATGCCATCATTAGGAAGGATAGTTGGATGCGAGGTGTCTATTTCATGTGCCATGAGGATGAATGAGAGATGATGAGGAATGAGACTAGAAGTCACTTCCGTAGTTAGCAACATGGCACCGTAAATTGAAAGGGAGGTGTGAATGGTATCTTAGCATAAAGACCGGATCCTGAATCACGTGATCACACATGCTATCATTAGGCTACTTGATGGTGGCTTGTGTGAGAGTGTTGATGGGGCCAGAATCGAGTCCTACCTCTTAGCTCTATATAAGCACCCCATTCGGAACAATTCAAAGATATAGGATGGGTAACTGTCGAAGAGATATTAAAATGGTTGAAATTTAGCTTGCTGAGAATCCCGAGAGTCTTAAGAGAAGTATGTAATGGCTTCCTTTATTGAGAATATTTTTTATCAATGTTTTATATTAATTAGTGAGTCTCTCTCCTACTTCCTACAATTCCCCAACTTTCATTTTGAGAGGGCTCCAACCATTAGGGTAGGGATGTTCAATGCATTAGAGAGGATTTCTATTCCCAGTAGGGTTAGTGCAAGGATGTTCATCACATTAGATGGTCCTTCTGAGGTTGGTGAGCGCATAACTATAATAATAAAATTCCACACCCCCACAAAGGTGGTGCTTGGAATTTCTTGTCCAATTAGCATCCCTCCAAACCTCTGGACATAGTCATTGTCTCCATAATCTTAGCACGTGGTGACCATTTATAGAGGTGATTCGTCTGAGTGAATGCTCAGAATGGAGGGGCGGAAGTCCAAATACTTCATCACCATCTTTGTGAATTCCACTTGCCAACATTATCTGGGGTGATGATGAAGCCAGGACCACTTGTAATGTCTCATTTTGAATTTTTATTAAATGACTAATTTTTTCACTTTTTTCCCTATTTCGATCTTTGACTAGTTTTGATGTCTAGGTCTCAAAATTGGCCCAAATGCTCCCAAATATTATCAAAGTGTGTATGAATGATATTAATACTTTAATATTATGTTAACATATGATTTATAACACTCCAATAACTTCTTCAAACTATTTTTATATTCTAATCAAAGTAGGAGTCTTTACTAGCAATTTGGGGTTCCAACCCCCGGGTAAATGCTGGAAATGGCTTCTCAAATGCTCCCAACCCCACTTGAATTTATGAACAGAGGCAGAAAATGTGTAATGGAAATTTTCAAATTCTAATATGCATCATGGTTCATTTTATACAGGATGTTATAACTCTTTCCAAAACAACTCCAAAATCACAATTTCGATCCTTGGGGAAAATGCACCAAATCTTCTCCCAACGCAATAAAAATGAGTAAAATGGATTGCAATGCTTAAGTATTGAACATGATACTTTAAATAAACATTAATTAAACTACATTCATCATGGATTTATTATAGATACATTCCTCCATTGAAATAATAAGCATTACCATGGCATATATCAAAATAGAGTGGAAATGGTCATTGTTTTCTCATTAAAAGTCATTTTGACATACAAATATTGGGTATTTCAACTTGAAAATTTTTGAGATTGAAGAATATACCATATTGAACTGATCACCCAAGGCACAATTCCTCCATGAGCATGAATATGCAAGGAAAATTGGAAATGATTGAGAGGAAGTGTTGCAATAGAAGAACCCACGAGCTGCCTTGTAGCTTCCACCTGCAATTACAAATCCATTAAATCTCCTTGAAAGATGTGAGTGGCATATCCAAACACCAACTTTGATGGCAATATTTCATCCACAAAATTGGCTAAGGAAAGAAAACTAGTCATCCACTAGCTCTCACAATTCACAAATGACAATCTCTCAAATGATCAAAAGCTCTTCTCTTAGTTGTGTTAGCACTATTTTTTGTTCCGCACTCAGTGAATGGAGGTTTAAGGTGTGGAAAATTTTGGATCATTCGACCTTGGAGAATACCCATAATTTCTATAAAGTTCTCATCATGTCACCTTTAAGGCTCGAAAAGGTATGAAGACAGGACAATCAAGTTCTGAGAAAAGAAATTGGCTTAAATGAATCTATCTTAGGTAAGAGAAAGCTAGTTCTGACTCGTTGGATGAAGAAAGAATAAACAAATTTGTGGTCATAAGTCATCTCACCATTCACGGGTAAAGGGAGAAAGAATATACACATATCAGCTAAAGCTACGGAAATGGAGATGAGATTTCAATGGTGGTGATTTAGAGGCAGGACAGATCAATGGAGATAATAGGTTTCACAAATAAGACATGCATGGCCCAAGTCACTTTTACATTTTGCGGAATAGGTTGAAATACCCACAAATATCAAGGGTCAGGATTGACTAAGCGATAGATCGACAGAGGAGGTTAATTCCATTAAATCAAAGTGATCACAAGGTTTCGAGGTTTCAAATCCATGAAATGGGTTAAAAAGGGGCAATTTTTGACAGCTTATATTGATCCAGGGAAAGATCCATGATTGGCAATGTTTCCACTTATCAAACATGCACAGGGTAAAATGCCTTTAAAATCCATGAAATGTGACATGCCCGTTACATGTGGACGATGAAGATTTAAGTATCGTCGATTGAAAGGCTGGAAATGGTTCTTCTCATTGAGATTCATGTGGGGAGAATCAAAGGAGAATCATGTTGTTTTGTGTACAACTTGCTTATTTCAAAAAGGCATTATCAGGACCAAGGAAAAAGGTCATTATTGTACACAATTTCTCTCACCGCTGATGCAAATATGTGATGTTCTGGGATGAGTATGCGAAGGGTAGAGGTGACAGGTAATCAAAGGACCAGATGTCATTTGAGCGGATATACGAATGAGGAATTCAACTTCATAGCATACATCGCTCCCCAGAAATACAGAAGGTTCACTGCATCAGATGTATGATGATAAAAAAAGCATCATGATGGTTAAGTGGTGGAAGACAAGTACAACCCCCACATGAATCAGGATGAAGGAGAAGAAGACGTAAAGAACAAAGACAGTCTGATGTTGTCATCAGGAAGGATAGTTGGATGTGAGGTGTCTAGTCCATGTTCCATGAGGATGAATGAGAGATGATAAGGAATGAGACTAGAAGTCACTCCGTAGTTAGCAACATGGCATTGTAAACAGAAAGGTACGTGTGAATGGTATCACAGCATAAAGACCAGATCCTGAATCATGTGATGATGCGTGCTATCATTAGGCTACTTGATGGTGGCTTGTGTGAGAGTGCTGATGGGGCCATCGTTGAGTCCTACCTCCTAGCTTAATGTAAGCACCCCATTCAGCACCATTCAAATATATAGGATGGGTAACTGTCGAAGAGAGATTAATATGGTTGAAATTTAGTTGCTGAGAATCCTAAGAGTCTTAAGAGAAGTTTGTAATGGCTGCCTTAATTGAGAAGCCTGTTTATCAAGGTTTTCTACTAATTAGTGAGTCTCACTCTGAGTTCCTATAGTTCCTTGACTTTCATGTTGAGAGTGCTCCAACCATCGGGGTAGGGATGTTTATTTCATTAAAGAGGATTTCTATCCTCAGTAGGGTCGGTGCAAGAATGTTCATCACATCAGATGGACCTTCTAAGGCTGGTGAGCACATCACTATCATAATAAAATGCCACACCCCCGCGGAGGCGATGCCTGGAATTTCCTGTCTAATGAGCATCCCTACAAAACCTCTAAACATGGTCATTGTCTCCATAATATCAGCATGTGGCGACCATTGCTAGAGGTGATCCATCTGAGTGAATGCTTAGAATGGAGGGGGGGAAGTCCAAAGTATTCATCACCATCTGTGTGAATTCCACTTGCCAAATTTATCTGGGGTGATGATGAATCCAGGAAGGTGCCGTGCCGTATGACCTGTAGGAGGACCCTCCTCCTAGGAGAAGAGAAACAAAATAATGACAAGCCTCCTCAAGGGCATGTCATTGTCATATACAATGTGGATTTTCCCCAAGCCTCCACCTATAATAGTGTTACCAGGAAAACAAGAGGCTAGGCCGAGAGCTAAACATAGAAGGAACAAAACCTTGATGCCATCTGTGAGCAAGGACTGAAAAAGGGGCCAAACATAGAATGAACACAAAAGATCCCAGTAGAAGGATAAATGACTCAAGCTGTGTCATCATGGAGTCACAAGGGCGACCTGAGCTGTCGATTTCCAAACAAGCGAGCCTGTGAACTGAAAATGTGACACTTCCGTTAAGCCAAGAATACGGACTGCTCCATGTTCTTTTGTTTTATACGTATTAATCGTGGAGAATATGCCATGACTGAAATTACTTATTATTTTTTATCATGATTGTAACTGGTTTCGATCCCTATTTCAAAGTTAGTTTTGGGGGCCAGAAACACTATAAGAAGACTATCTGAATAGATAGAAAGGATTGGTTTGTTAGAACCTATAAGAATGGTGTTTATGTAATTTTGAGATACTTTAATACAAGTTACAGAGCCGAATGCCAGCCTTTGAATGCAAGAATTCTTGTGTATTTCTCAATTACAGTCTGTAATTTCCTTTCTTTACGTGCATGTAATTCCTATTATTTCTTTCCATTATGTTTTCTTCATGTCTTTAAGTAGTGTATAATGGTTTAGAATTCATATTCTTATGCTTTGGCTATTGTTTTAGACATTCAACAAATGTTTTTTCCAAATTTGGTGTAGAATTCATCTTTTTGGTGCTCTGCATTGACGGATCGTCAGCGTTCTTCATTTCCCACCAGACCCAAACGTATCGACTGTAATTGAAGTACTACCTTGCTCTTGCAAACATTTCCTGTGCAAACTGCTCTGTGTTTCTTGGTGTTTTGTTACTCCATATCCAAATACATTTTTACCTTGTTTCAACCACCAACATCTGAATTTTATTCTGTGTCAATATATTTGGCCTTGTTATATATTTGTGAGAGATCCCTCTCTGAAAATGGAGAAGCCAACTTCCTTTCCTAAAGACGTTCTGTTGTTACCTCGGGGTCTACCTTTCCACAACCTTGGGTGTGATTCTGAGTGCTAACAGGTTTCTTCCTATATTTTATAAACATCCTCATCCTTCTAAGGTTCCCAATCCATCCATAAAGTCAATCCAATTCGAATTAGGGTGTGTGCTCATGATTTTCCATGTTTCCTCCCTTTCCTAGCCTTCCAGCTTCCCTAAATTTGAGTTGGAGCCCATTGAGCTTCCCTAAATCCATGAGAGCTCTCTTGGATGCTCTATTTTGACCTGACATGTCAAATATGTCAGATGTTAGCCTTCAGAACTGATTTGTGTCATAGGTGTCATAGCATATTCATCATTGTTGTCATAGAGCTAGGGAATCTAGTCCAAGTGTTTGACTAGCTCGAAATCACTCTTCCTCTCCCATGTAAGTTACATTTCCTTCCAAATTCAACCTATGATGCACATGGACAAGTGTATTATCCTTATAACTCATCCAAGAACCTTTAGGCTTCTGATGGATTCAAAATTACAAGAGGAGTATGCCATGTGGCACCAAATTTCTAGCTTGTGTGGGCCCCATAGTCTCCAGGTGTGTCCATGCTCCATTGCCACTTCAATTTTCTCTTGCATTTATTTAATAAGCTACATTATTAAATATTTATCCCATTCTAATGTCTAAACATCATTTATTAGCTCCCTTATCAAAATTCCAAATGTATCCATCCAACCTAGGGAACTAGTAGGATTGATGGAATTGTCCTGCTAGGCAATTATTTGAATGGGGACATTACAGTGGGTTGTGGGTATGCATTTCAATTTTTCTCAAAATTGCTTCTGCAAGACTTCTTCCACAATTTGCATATTGTGGCTTCCTTCCGCATTGTGGATTGTGGATTGCAAATACGCCTCCCAACTTTTTTGAAATGGGCTTCCGCAACTCTTGGGAACCATTGATCACTTTGCGGGATCCTCCTTGTCCCTTTATCAACTATCAAACAAGGAACTTCACTTTGGCTCTCTGTAGTGTTATCTTCCATGCACATTTACTTTGTAGATCCTTTACCTACCATCGATCTATTTTCATGATATGATCTTAGCCATCCAACCTTTTCTAAATAATTTGATTGCAACTCCATGACTTTGTGTTGATTGATCAAAGGATCGATCAATCAAGCTCGATCGGGCTTTGCTGGACTTGGTCCCCTCGCTGGATCTACACATTATATTTGTGGATTCATTTGTTACAGGTATTCAAACTATCAATCTACTCATGATTTAGACACACAAGGAGTCAATTATTCATTTACACAGAGATATGCATAAATATTCCTTCTCAATTCAAACATAATTATGTCATATTACAACACGGAATTCATGATAACGCCACATGCCCCATCACACATGCCACATCATTATGCATGCCATGTCATCACTTCCTTTGTTATTCCTTTTTCTTACACTGAGTTTTCCCTGCCATGATGTCCTTGGCTATTCCTTTGTCATTACTAAACTCCTTTTCCATCAATTACAAATCTATTCAACACCTCTTTCAGGAGATGTCCTTGATGTAATTGGTCATGTAAAGGTCTTAAGGTAAAAGCTCCATTGTATGTCAGTTCAATATTATCCACAAGAATATTATATAAATGTTATTTTGACTTTCCCTAGGTAATTTGGACTTGTTTTAGATAAATAGTCCGACCTATTTGAGTTAATATGTCACTCACTTGATGAGTATAAATAGGTGAGGCTCCTCCCTCATTTAGACAGATTTCTCACTTAAGCAAGTGCAAAAGAAAGAGAGTGAAGAAGCTCGTTGTAGAGAGGAAGTTGCTAGTCTTGTTATTGGGTTTTTCATTGTTCTTGGTCAAATTCTATATTGAGGAAGTTTTGTTAGGTTTTATCCCCCAAGAGGATGTTAGAATAATCAAACCCATAGTTACCCATATTTGACATTAATTAATCATTTTTTTCTTATTCCTCGATTCCTCGATTCCTCACTATGCTAGTTGGCTTCCACTTGCATCTAGAATTCAACACATGCTAAAAACGGGTCATGGAGCACTTTGGAATCATCTTGGAAACATTTTTAGAAACTCTTCTTTAATTCTATAATAGTAAAAGCGCAGTTCTGTTTTTTCTGAAATTGTCTTGCTTTACAACAGTTTTAAGGCAAAAAGGAAAAGCTAGTCTAGGAGTAATTGCCTTGTTTTCGTGTTCACATACTCCTTATTTTTCCCCATCCAAAAGAATAGATCTAATATTTTTCCATCACTTATTATTTGACATATCTAATTTATCCAATTTGTGAGCATCTTCTCAGATTAGGAAAGTGTTTTATGCACGTATGGGGGATTTGACTAGTTGTAGTAAGCCTGCTTTTTGACCAATTCGAATAGCATAATTATGCTTTCAAATATATGATGTAATTATATATTTGGATATCCTATTACTCGATGAATTTGGATGATGTACACTTATTCAATATATGATTTTGTTATGCTCCAATTTAGTCTCCTTTTTTGTGAATTTTGCATGTTTGAATAGCAATTTTGTGAGTTTAATTGTTATACTGCTTGGGTTCAATTTCCACATGGTATTAGAGACTTTGTAGATCAATTTTACTCCTTCCATATTGCTATTGCAGTTTCGACATCATTGAATGGGAGCACATTTTGCTGACTGGAGGGCACATTTGTTGAGATATGGACCAATCTCAAAGGATCATATTGACTCCATTCAATTTATTTGAATGGAAAGATGAGATGCAGATATTGTTGAGAGTGAAATTTATCTACAAGGTTACCATGGAAATTGAGGTAGAGCCCAATGCAGCTACAGATAAAAATAAATGGAATAATAGGAGGGATGATGCCTATGGTATTTTGTGTTTGAGAATTTCAAGAGACCTCCTCTTTCATCTTTATGCATTGACATCACCTAATGAGTTTTGGGAGAAGATTAAACAAATTTTTGGAAAGAAATATGAGATGAGAGGACACCAAATCAAGAATGAATTGATCTCCTTGATTCCCAGCAGCTTCGAATCATTGCAACTCTACTTTTCCAAGTTTAAGGCCCTAGTTCTACAGTTAAAACAATGTGGAATCGAAAAGAAGGAAGAGAAACTAGTATTGACCATAATTTCAAAGATTGGTCATGAATACTCAATGTTTGTTTCGACCTTCCATCCCACCAAATTGACATATCGAACCTGGAAGATGCCTAATCTTGCTGAGTTCATGGAATCCCTCACCCAAGAGAAAGATAAAATGGTAATGATGGGCACCATCAAACCTTCCAAAGACCAAGATTTGGTTGTTGGAGATTCGAGGGTGGATTCAAAAGGAAAGAAGAAAGAAAAAAAACCACCTGAGAAAAAGACCGGCAAGGAAAAATCTCAAGAGGATCCCTCAGGATCTAAGACGAACTTCTAAAAGAAGAAGAACAAAGGAGAAATGAGAAAGTGCGCATACTGCAGTAAGGGTTATCATCTTGAGAGATCTTGTATGAAAAATAAAATTGACATGTTGACCCAACTCTTGGAGAAGAACAAGATCCCCCTTCGTGATTGTGTAAGAATAAGGAAGGAGGATAAAATTAAGAAGACTTGGTTTCTAGAACCTCAAGCTCACCTAGCTTCATCATTGATTTTGGAGCTTCTAGACATATGGTTTCGATAAGGGAGACTTTCTCCTCTCTTGACAACTCGAAAGGTCCATTTTTTTTTTTTGAAGATGAATCTGTTACCGAAAGTTTGGGGAAGGGTACGATTGATATTGACCATGGTTCTTTCAATGATGTGTTGTATGTCCCAGGTCTTGTTGTTAACCTCTTGTCATTCTATCAGATGACCCACAATGGGTCTCCAAATAAATTCATATTCTCCCCAAATGAAGTTGAAATCTCAGATATTTCAAATGGTAAAGTTATGGCAAAAGGTGCTGTGGATCATAATTCGAAGGTATACAAGTTTTCATATTTCCTACCCTACTCAAACCCCTATACTCTTCTCACTCATGCTAATGATGCAAGAAATCTTTGGCATGAGAGATTTTTACTTAACTACAAGTATATTTCATATTTTAGTGAAAAATATATGGTTATAGGGTTACCAAAGATCAAGTTTTATAAGGGAGTCTGCCAAGGTTGCATCCTAGGAAAAGACCCAGAGCACAAGTATGGGAGAGCTAGTCATGAGAGAACCTTTGCACCCCATTGAGTTAATCCATAGTGACATTGTTGGTCCATTCCCTCATATGTCCATGAGTAAAGACAAATATGCACTCACCTTCATAGATGACGTTTCCAAGTATTGTTGGGTATACTTCCTAAAACACAAGTATGAAGTTTTTAAACTCTTCAAGGTCTTTCGAGCCTTGGTTGAGAACTAGTCTCGGAGGAAACTCAAGATCCTCATATATGATAATGGTGGAGAGTATTTAAATTCTTAGTTCATCCATTATTTTGAATATTAAGGTATCCAGGTGCATCATTCTATTCCTTATGTTGCTAATGAGAGAAAGAACAGATCACTCAAAAAGATGGCAACTTGCATGATGGAGGCTAAAAATTTTCCTCCAAAGTTTTGGGCCGAGGCTATAAACTGTGCATCCAATATCCAGAATAGGGTACCACATAAGAAACTTTATGGAATCACTCCTTTCGATGCTTGGAGTGAGAACAAGCCAGATGTGACCCATTTTAGGATTTTTGGCTCAAAGGCTTGGGCTAGAGTTCCAACTTAAAAGAGGAAGGATTTGCAACCCCAAAGCCAAGAGTGCCTATTTGTTGGGTATTATGAATATTCAAAAGGGTTCAAGATGATCAACTTTATCACTACAAAATATTTCATTGAAAGAAGTGTTCAATTTGAAGAAGAGCCTTTAGCAGCAATTGAAGTTGAAGAGTCCTCTTCATCACCACCACCACTGATTGTAAGTGAAGAAACTAATGAGTTTGATTATTATGATATGTCTCATAATTATGATTTAAATTCATATCCTAACATACCTACAAGACCAAAATGGGCAGCAAGGACCATTCATGTAGTTGGGGAACTAGCTGGAAACCCTAGTAACACTAGGAGGACTAGATCTCAATTTGAGAGTGCCCTTTGTGTGAAAGATCCACTCTTTGCTAAGAAGTATTATTTGATGGTTTAATATGATCCTCATACATATGAATATGCATCAGATGATCCAATATTTAAAACATCCATGAAGGAATAATACAAATCGCTCCAGAAGAACAACACCCGGGAACTAGTTGATCTCCCCCCAGGGAGAAAGCTAGTAAAGTGTAAGTGGGTTTATAAAACTAAATTTGCTGCTGATGGTTAGCCTTTGAATTACGAGGAAATATTGGTAGCTAATGGATACTCACAATTTCAAGGTATTTACTACAATGATACGTTTGCACCAGTGGCAAAGATGAACTCCATAAGGCTAGCTTTAGCCATTGCAGCTTGAAGGCAATGGGAGGTACATCACATGGATGTGAAGTGTGCCTTTTTAAATGGAGATATGAATGAAGAGATTTATAATCAGAAAAATAAAGGATTTGTGTATAATACATCTTTATTTTTCAGGTTAAATAAATCATTGTATGGGATAAAGCAAGCCCCCAGGGCTTGGTATGCCGAGATTGATGGCTTTCTGCTGTCCCAGAATTTTGTTCGATGCAAATCTGATATGAATGTCTATTTGAAGATGATTCATGGTTATTTAATGATTATTGTTTTATATGTGGATGACCTATTTATTACAAGAAGTTCAAAGAAAGATATTTCCTTCTTGAAGGATGCAATGAACCATGCCTTTTCCATGAAAGATTTGGGATTGCTGAGCCAATTCTTGGGTCTCAAAATCGCTCAATCCCAACGTGGAATCAAAGTTCATCAATCCAATTATGTTTCATATCTTCTCAACAAGTTCAACATGAAATATTGCAAGCCAATAAAAACTCCATTCCTTTCTGGAGTTAAGCTTGAGGAAGCAGTTTCTTCTCCTCTGGTAAATAACACACTGTATAGGCAGTTGATTGGGTGTTTGGTTTATCTTACACATACTCGACCTGAATTATCTTATGCAGTTAGTGTGGCTTCAAGATACATGGATCAACCTCATGATATCCATTTGAGAGAATCCAAGAGGATCCTAAACTTTGTTCAAGGAACACGAACTCATAGGATTTTCTATAAAGTAAAATATGACTTAGAGATAGTTGGATTTACTGATAGTGATTGGGAAGGTGAAAACATAGATCAAAAGTCTATTTTAGGATATGTGTTGATGCTTGTAGATGGACCAATCAGCTGGTAAAGTAAGAAGCAGAGTGCCATAGCACTCTCATCTACAGAGGCAAAGTGTAGAGGAGTTGTCAATGCAACTACTCAATGTTTGTGGTTGCAGGGGATACTTGGAGAATGTGGGATCAAATCAGAGACTCCCACTGTCATCTATTGTGACAATAAAATTACCATTTGAATCTCCACTTATCCAGTTCAGAGACAATGAACCAAGCACATTGAGATCCATATGCACTAGATCAGGGAGCTTGTGCATGATGGTACCATTTCTCTACCTTGCTATGCATATTTAGAGCAAGTAGCAGACATCTTCACCAAGGTGTTTTGTGACAAGAAATTCAGTAATATAAAATCAATGCTAGGGATTTCTGATCATGTGGTGAAGTATGATTGACAACAAGATTTGCAAAATGTTTTTTCATGTCCATGTTTACGGGAGGATTTTTCCCACTTGGTTTTTGCCTCTTTCCTTGGTTGTATGGACAAGAAGTATGCAAAGGGCGACTAAGAATTTTTGATAGGCCCTCTATTTTTCTGATATTTAATCATAAATTCAGTCTTAAGGGGGGGTTTTATAATAATAAAACCCACAGTTACTCATATTTGTCATTAATTAATAATTCTTATCATATTCCTAGATTCCTAGATTCCTCACTATGCTAGTTGGCTTCCACTTGCACCTAAAAGTCAACACATGCGAAAAATGGGTCATGGAGTGCTTTGGAATCATCCTGGAAATTTTTTTAGCAAATATTCTTTAATTCCAGAATAGTAAAGGTGTAGCTCTTCTTTTTCTAAAAGCTAACTTACTTTACAACAGTTTTAAGGCAAAAAGATAAAGCTAGTCTATGAGTAACTATCTTGTTTTTTCCTTCACCATCCTCCTTATTTTTCTCCATACAAAAGCATGGATTTGATATATTTCCATCACTTATCAGCTTCCATATCTGATTCATCAAATTCATGAGCATATTCTCAAATTAGGAAAGTGTTTTTTGCACCTATGGGGGATTTGACTAGTTTTAGTAAGCTTGCTTTTTGACCAATTCGAATAGAATCCTCATGCTTTGGAATATCTGATGTAATTATATATTTGGAAAGCCTATTACTTGATGAGGTTGGATGATGTACACTTATTCAATACAGGATTGTGTTATGCTCCAATTTCAATCTCCATTTTTGTGAATTTTGAATGTTTGATTAGCAATTTTGTGAGTGTAATTGTTCTACTGATTGGGTTCAATTTCCACATAGGGTTTCCTAGGAGAAATATATGTATTATTTTGTGTTGTTGTGCTTGTATTTATTTCAGTGACTTTTTTGCATATGGTTATGATGCTAAATGTTTCAAATTTTTTATAACCATTAAAACTATAACATGGTATAAGAGATATCCTCAAAGAATTCTTTGTGCAGTCGTAACACTACTACTATTGAAACTATAAGAGATTAGGGTTTCATGCTTGAAACACTAAAAGGAAAAATCTAGTCATGTGGGAAATTTCGACACAACTCTCTTATCGTGAAGGTCCAGGAGCTGAAACTTAGATATGTCAAAGATGAAATGTTGATGTACCTTTTGTGCTAGTTTTAGCCTCAGATTCGTTGCGCATTCAGTTTTAAACATGTAACCTATGGAGAAATGTTATATATCGGGCTAGTAAGATCCAAATTTAATTTCGTAAAATGTTATATAAAGTGCATGGAATATAGTTTTTCTAGTGCGAGTTTCAGTACTCAAAGTCGAAGCAGTAACACGTGGCAATTTCTACAACTTAGCTATACTGAACCAGTCCATAAACAACTCACCTTGAAAAAATTTGCATAAGTTCCACTTGGTGGATCCAATATTGCTCTAACCTTAGGGGTTGGATAGAGGAAATACGAGACTACCTCAGAATGAAGTTTTAGACCTTGAGGAAAATTAATTTCGAAGATACATTATAGTGAAGACTGGAAAATTCAGGAGAAGAAATATGAGAAAATAGGGCATCAAATATTTTAGATTTCTATGCATAGATTTGAGAAAAGGAGTACATTAGTCAACTATCCTTGATGAGGCACATATTTCTATCCAATATATTTTCAAGTCACCAGGGTTGAAAAATAAGGGTTTCTCTATCAAACCCTAGGTCCACCAAAAGTAGTTTTCCAAAAAAGCTTTGGAAAAAGCATCCTGTTGAAACAATCTCAATGGAGTAGTTGCAGATCTAGAGGGAGACGAAGACAAAGAAAAGCATAAGAAGAAATTGGTCAAAGTGAAGAGAAATATTTTTGACTCCATCATGGACCTAGATTAAGGGTGTGAAAATGCAGATGTCAGAAAGCATTCAATCTTACTTCACAAGGGTCTCTCGGATTAAGGAACAAGCTAGAAGCTATTGGAGACAGTTTTGAAGAAGCAGAAGTTGTGACGACTACATTGAATGATCTCCCAAGATCATGGGAATCATTCATTCAAGGAGTTTGTTCTAAAAGGAATCTCACCAAATTCAGTATATTATGTGAGGAATGCACATAAGAAGAATCTTTATTGATAACAAGAGAAGAGAAGACATGAGAAGATGACAATCAAGCCCTAGAATTTCATGTTGTCAAAGATTATGAACCAACTGAGAAGAGAACAAGGGAAGATTCCTAAAGTGATGATGAATATGTATTTTGATCTAGAAGGATTCATACTACGAAATAATCTCTTATCCACCTTAGCATTGGATAATAATGGATACAGTTATGATGGGTGATGACGGACACTCATATTAATGGAGAGTTTGGAACCTGTATGGGATTTTTTATCTCAACGTGTTTCATACTTCAGAGTTGAGTCCATCTTCAGGAGAAGGATGTAGATGACTTTCTCAGCATTCCTGATCATGAGAAAAACATAAACATGTCCTTATAATCATACGATGGAGTTACTGTTAGAGACTCCAGTAAGTCGTGCAAGGAGACAAAGATTAAGATGGAGTCTACCAAACATACAAGATAAGTGTTTCTATTCTATTTGAGTTATTAGAATGTTTAGATGTGTAATACCCCACGTGTTAAGCCCTAGACATATGTAATTTGTAATTGTTTATTATTGTGGCATAGGGTGCTAGAAAAAAGGGTCTTTAAGGACCTAGAAACATTATTATTATTTTGTAAATAATTAATTAATGAAAACAACTGGCACATCTAGGACCACTAAAAGAGTAAGGGAGGCCTAGATACACAATGTGAGGGGGAATGGGGACGTTGCTAGCTCTTTATAACTTGTTTGGTTGATCTTGGTCCATATTTATGTTTTTGTGGATTTATTAGTTGATGATGACCCAAACATTGTACAATGGACCTAACTTTTTATTCTTTTATCCTATGTTGGTATTATTGAGCCTAATTCATGATGTAGTGGGCCTCCTTGGTGTTTGGGTGGGTGCCACTTGTTGATTGATCCCCTCTGGTGGTTTTTTAACTCCTTTGTGGAGGTTACACTTGGTTTTGTAACTCCCATTTACACAACTGTTCCCTCAATAGATATTTTTAGCCTTAACACTTCAAAAGTTGTGTAAATACTTATGTAACTCCTTGTGTAAATCCTTGTGTAACTCTTCTATAAATCCTTGTGTAACCCCCCTTTCTTATTTTGGGAAGATTCCTTGGCTTGTGTGACACCTCGACTCACTAATTTTGATTCCTTTTAATGGATGATGTTTCCAAACATGAATTTGAGTTGGGTGGAGTGGCTTGGAGTCATTCTCCTTGAAATTTGAATTGCTTGGATTGGATTAGACTTAACTTGTTGTGGTTGAATTACCCCCCTTGGATTGACTCAAGTTGGATTAAGTTGGTTTGATTTGACCCCATTGAGTTAGAATTACCTTCTTTGTTCTATAAATACATGTTTGATATCCTTGGTTTGGGGTTGTTTTTCATGGTTCTTTTGGATGGTTGTTGATTATGGATTTTCATACCTTTGATGGTGAGAGCTTGGGAAAGCATGAATGATTTGTATGTGAATGAACTTTGTACTTGAAGCACTGTGATCATGTATTGTGTTTGCAGTAATCCCAGAAAACTCTAGTTTAGTTCCTCTTTTTCCATTACTTGTCTTTGTCTTAGACCTTCACATAAATATTGATGGTGAATGGAAATATCTTGATGGCCTAGGGTGTCTGGATTACCATTTCACCTGGTAGTTGGGTGTAAGAGGAAGTATGTGGTGAGGAATAGAGTTCTGTATTCTCAAGATGATACTTGAGTTATTATTCAGTGCACCTCTATTGTGGATCTGTGGCCTGTCAAAGGGAGATTTGGCTTGGCAATGCCAAAGGATGGGTGGAATGTGGTCTAGATGATGCCAGTTGTGCATTGACAAGAAAAATGATTTATCTCAAGTTTATTTAATTTACTTGTATTTGATATGATTCATTTATGTATGCACATGAAATGTATGAGTTATTTGTGGAAGAAATTTCTCATAGAAATCAATCTATTTATGCAAGTAAATTTTATGAAGTATTTGGAAACTAGTTTTTGGGATTTTGTGCAAAAACTGTTTGAGAAAATAATTATTTGGTACCTCTACTAAATAAATGATATTTATGCCCCTGTTCATTATATATTGTGTACTTTTATGGTACAATATCCAAGGAATAGTTTACAACACTTCTCTTTGATGCTTCTACCTTTTATAACGTGTTCTTCGATCAGACTGTTTGGCATAGTTTGGAGAATTATTAGTTGAAGTGTTTGAAAAATGCCCAAGTGTTAATTTTATGCTTATGTATGATAAATAATATTTAAATGTATGTGATAATGCGAGGATAAATATTCTTGATAGTGTTGGATAAATCTCTACCGAAATTCTAGCTCCTCCAATCAAATTGTGTTGAGTAGATTTGTGAATTTGCACATAAAGTGTTTGAAAAATCTTATAATGAGATAGACCTCTGTTATGACTGATAAAACCTGTTATTTATAGTTGTAATTGCATTTGAATTATTTTATGAGCCATGGATTTAATTATTCTAGTGATTCGTAGAATTACTAGTCAATTCACATGAGTAGAATTAACTTATTTTGTGGATTATTTAATGGATTGTATATGGGTGTAAAGATACAACCATATGAATTTGAGTGATCCCTGATATATATTAGTTATATATTTCTCTTTATTTGGCATTTGGAAAGTTCAATTGGAAACTAGCTACATTGCAGTGAAATTGACAAATAGTTTTTGAATTTGAATCTCTATTTTTGGTAAAAGATGAATGTACATCCATATGTTTTTTTTTATTGGTTCTTTAATTTTGTTGTAGAATTATATTTTCCATATCTTTACCTTCACCTTTGTGTGCCTTCGGACACGGTACGATTGGTTTGATTGAATTCCTGGTAGTGCTTATTAACTAGTTATAATGATTGAACTTGAAATATTATTTATTTATGTAGTGGGATCAAATATGCAAAAGTACTTTATTTTGATGTACATGCATGATTAAATATGTGTATAATGGATGTAGGTTCAATTTTTGGTTCATTGGCATGGTTGGGTGTTGAATTTGTGCAAGACTAGTTGTTAGTATTGAACAACTAGTTAATTACTATGTTTAATTAATTGGAAAATGGTAATTAGCCCTCATTTACATGTTATTAGGTGTTAATTAGCAATTGGACTTGATAAAAATTGGTTAAGTGAAAAATATATGAAATTATAATAATTACCATCAATTGTGTGCTAATTGTCGTTAAGTGTTGTAATTGGAACAACAATTACTATTTAATCACGATTAAGAGTAAGTAGACTTTAGAGGTGGAATTTATGTATGAATTGGATTGGAATGGATAATTTATGTTTCTAAAAGGTGTTAGTAATCCTTTCCAGCCCTTTTATCATACGTTTGAATAATTATTGAATTTATTTTACTTTATTTGTAATTAAAGGGACTTTGTCGTGAAACAAATATTGAAAAATGAATTTTAATATTTGTTTAACTAATCCATTGTGCTAAAATTCTCTAATTATCCTTATATAGCTAATGATATGTCCCTTGGACCCATTAATATACCCAGGGGAAATTACAAGTGGTACAAGAGCCTAGGTTCCAATACTATAATACTGCGGCTGTTGGGCCTTCTACAAAATTATTATCTTATGTATGTGGGAATTTGGAGTTTACAAATGTGCTTAGTAAGATGAATTTAACCTCCATTATGTTAATATAAGATTAAAAACCTCACTTCAGAGATTAGTTCATTGTATTCCTTAGAATTAATTAATATTGAATATTGGTTATTCAATAGATTTATTGGTAAGTACTATGTGGTGCATATCTAATAATTTATTAGTTGATTCCTGTGCATTTCCTCTTTTATTGCTCATTGAATTGTTAATATTGAAATGCTTCTTGTAGTATGACTTATTTACTAGTACATTATGATTACCAATTGATAAGTAAATACTTGACATTATAATAATATGTAATATGTACCATTATCAGTATTAATTTAATACTAATTTATTAAGATGGTATAGTTTTATTAATATTAAATATTAATATGATTTATTAAGTGAGATTTATACCCTATATGAATTTTGTATTCTCTATTGATGATATGCTTTTATAGTCTTATTTATGCCAACATGGATGAGTAACTCCTTGGCTATTTTAGGAATGGGACACTTGTCTAAATTGTGTTTGTCATTCTCTTTTTATTTTCTGCATGTAGTATGTTTTTACACTATTTATTAATTATTACTGTGCTAACTTATCTAATTAGTTACTGGTGGAATTGCCACTTGGAGGGAAGCATAGCTATGGGATATTTTGTAATCTATTATTTAATTTATTTTTTTTGGGGTTAGTGGTAACATTATTATTATCCTAGTTGTCTTACTAATTTATTTATTGAGTGGAGAAAATGAGCCACTTGTTCACTAATGGTTCATATTCTCTTTTATTTTATTTATTTTTCTTATGGAGATGTAACTCATTCTATTTTGGTGGAGAATGAGTCACTTGTCTCTAATGGTTCATTTTCTCTTTTATTTTATTTATTTAACTTATGGGGATGTAACTCCGAGTCTATTTTTGGAGGAAATGAGCCACTTGTCTTTAATGGATTATATTCTCTTAATATTATTTATTTTATTTTGTGTATAAGTACATAGTATTATAGTGTAAGATAATATTATATATATATGACATCCACATAAATATGCATAATATGATATGGGTGATATGTATAGTTGTTGAAATTATATATAAGAATATATGCATTATTACATATATGAATGCTTGTATGCTTGTTTATACTATAACATGCATTTTATTATATGTAATAGTTATTAGTATTACATGTATATAATATTGTGAATATACTATATGTATAGAGGTGAACGTGTGTAATTACGTAAATGTAAAATTTGGAGGTGTTTGGAAGTGTTTGGGAATATTAGAAAGTGCTTGGAAGTTATCCAATATGATATCACTAGGTTATGCAATTATTGCTATAATTGTATTGATATTATGGTATAACATAATAATTCTAAGAGTATATTAAATATGGAATATATAGATTATATGACTATATGTTTTGTATGTGATTAATAAAAATATGATATATGATTGAAGAATTATAATATATATGTAAATACAAACAAGCATACGTATATAATATATAGTATTAGTAAGTATGGTATATGGTATGAGTATATGATAGTGTGTTGTATAGCTAGTAATTGTTTTATTCTAGAATATTAGAATATTTTGGTGGTAGGATGTTTGGTTGTTTGGGGTGATAATGTATTTACTTTCGTTGATAAGTAGTGTGCTACGTGTAAATAATTAGTAATGTAATGTATTATTATATTTATACTCATGTGCTAATAATTCTATGTAATGTTATGATAAATAACAACTATTTGATATCATTTCTAGAGTTGATGTATGTTGTTTGATATTATTGATTCCTATTAGATGTTATTGCATAACATTGGATGATTAATGGTTGATACCTGTATGCAATTGTCATCTTTGTATGTATTACTATTATTGGTTGTCCTTGGTTGTTATGGTTGTTGCGTGTATGATTGATACATTTTGGTTGATGTATTCTGGATGATGTATTCTTATCGATGTATTATGATCATTGTCTTCTGATTGATGAATCTTGGTTGATGTATTCTGATTGTTTATTTTTATTAATGTATTCCAATTGATGTATGCTAGTTGGTGTATTATGATTGACGTATTATGATAATTGTCTCTTTCTTAATGAATCCTGGTTAACGTATTCTGATTGTGTATTCTAATTGATGTATTCTGATTGATGTATTATGGTTGATGTGTTTTGATTGATGTACTATGATTGATTCTGACATGGTTAGTTGACGCATGTATGGTTGTCCTTGGTTGACATTACATGATCGATATATGATTCATATAGGTTGGGATATTATATATCAATGATCGATGTATGTATGGATGATGTATGCATGAGGGTCAATGTATGATTGATATTAGTTGATGAATAATGGATTTTTGAATGATATCTAAGAAGAATTAGGCTTTGTGTTGAGATGAAAAGTAATATGTTGTTATGGCCCTTTTTTGTTCTTAGTTGAATCAAAACTATTGCATATCAAGTTTCTTTTCTTGTTACATTAAAATGAAAAAGTATTCAGGTGACATTTGAAAATATTCATCTTTATGATCTTCATTAGAAAAGTATCTTGTGTCATTATTGAAAGGTATACTAGTAATAACTTGGTGGCATTTCATATATCGTTGTTGAAAAGTAAGTACTAATCATATAACTGATTAAGTAGGGGATGTGTAAGGGACATTTTTAAATTCTAATATGCATCATGGTTCAGTTTATATAGGATGTTATAACTCTTTCCAAAATAGATCCCAAATCACAATTTCGACCCTTGGGTAAAATGCACCAAATCTTCTCCCAATGCAATAAAAATGAGTAAAATCGATTCCAATGATTAAGTACTAAACATGAGAATTTAAATAAACATTAATGAAATTAAATTCATCATAAATTTATCCGAGAGACATTCCTCCATTGAAATAATAAGCATTACCATGGCATATATCAAAATAGAGTGGAAATGGTCATTGTTTTCTCATTAAAAGTCATTTTGACATACAAATCTTGGGTATTTCAACTTGAAACTTTTTTAAATTGAAGAATAAACCATATTGAACTGATTACAATAATAAATAGATCAGGAATATATTTCCCAAAGAGTACAAGAGCTCACCCAAGGCGCAATCCCTCCATGAGCATGAACATGCAAAGAAAACTGGAAATTATTGAGAGGAAGTGCTGCAATAGAATAACCCACGAGCTGCCAGGTAGATTCCACCTGCAATAACAAATCTATTAAATCTCTTTGAAATACCTGAGTGGCCTCTCCAAACACCAACTTTTATGGGAATATTTCACCCTCAAAATTGGCCAAGGCAAGAAAACTAGTCATCCACTAGCTCTCAAAATTCACAAATGACAATCTCTCAAATGATCAAAAGATCTTCTATTGGTTGTGTTAGCACTATTTTTTGTTCCATGCTGGGTGAATGGAGGGGTAAGGTATGAAAATTTTTGCATCGTTTGACCTTGGAGAATACCCATAATTTCTATAAATTTCTCATCATGTCACCTTTATGGCTCTAAAAGGTATGAAGACAGGACAATCAAGTCGTGAGAAAAGAAATTGGTTTAAATGAATCCGTCTTAGGTAAGAGAAAGATAGTTGTGATCCTTTGTATGAAGAAAGATTAAAAAAAATTGTGGTCAGAAGCTGTCTCACCATTCAAGGGTAAAGGGAGAAACAATATATGCATATCAACTAAAGCTATGGAAAGGGAGATAACATTTCAATGGTGGTGATTTAGAGGCGGGCTGAATCAATGGAGATAATAGGTTTCACAAATATGACATGCATGGCCCAGTTCACTTTTACATTTTGCCAAATAGGTTAAAAGACCCACAGATCTCAAGGGTCAGGATTGACTAAGTGATAGATCGATGGAAGAGGTTAATTCTGTTAAATAAAAGTTCTCACGAGGCTTCTAGGTTTCAAATCCATGAAATCGGTTAAAAAGGGGCAAGTTTTTAAAGCTTATATTGAGCCAAGGAAAGATCCATGATTAGCAATGTTTTCATTGATCGAACACGCACGTGGTAAAATTAATTTAAAATCCACAAAATGTGACATGCCCATTACACGTGGACGATGAAGATTGAAGTATCTCCGATTGAAAGGCTGGAAATGGTTCTGCTTGTTCAGATTCACATGGGGAGAATCAAAGGAGAAGGATTTTGTTTTATGTACAACCTGCTCATTTCAAAGAGGCATTATCAAGACCAAGGCAGAAGGTCATTGTTGTACGCAATTTCGCTCGTCGGTGATGCAAATATGTGATGTTCTGGGATGAGTATGTGAAGGGTAGAGGTGAAAGGTAATCAAAGGCCCAAACGTCACTCGAGCAGATCTATGGCCGATGAATTCAACTTCATAGCATAGGTCGCTCCCTAGAAATACAGAAGGTTCACTGCGTCACATGTATGATGATCGAAAAAGCATCATGATGGTTGAGCGGTGGAATACAAGTACAACCCCCACATGAAGCGGGACGAAGGAGAAGAAGACACAAAGAACAGAGATAGTCTGATGTCATCATCAGGAAGGATAGTTGGATGCGAGGTGTCTAGTGAGACTGCTTTTTGACCAATTCGAATAGAATCCTTATGCTTTGGAATATCTGATATAATTATATATTTGGACAGCCTATTACTTGATGAGGTTTGATGATGTACAATTATTCAATACAGGATTGTGTTATGCTCCAATTTCAATCTCCTTTTTTGTGAATTTTGCATGTTCGATTAGCAATTTTGTGAGTGTAACTGTTCTGCTGCTTTGGTTCAATTTCCACAGAGGGTTTCCTAGGATAAATCTATGTATTATTTTGTGCTTTTGTGCTTGTCTTTCTTTTAGTGATTTTATTGCATGTGGTTATGATGTTATGATGCTAAATGTTTCAAGTTTTTTATAACCATTAAAACTATAACATGGTATAAGAGATACCCTGAAAGAAGTCTTCGTGCAGTCGTAAAACTGCTACTACTACAACTATCAGATATTAGGGTTTCATGCATGAAATACTAAAAGGAAAAATCTAGTCATGTGGGAACTCTCAACACAACTATATTTTCATGAAGGTCTAGGAGCTGAAACGTAGACATGTCAAAGATGAAATGTTGATGTACCTTTTGTGCTAGTTTTAGACTTAGATTTGTTGTCTTTTATGAGATATGATCCTTGCAAAATAATGTTCCAGCCTCTTGTAGCATTCAGTTTTAAACATGTCACCTATGGAGAAATGTTATATCTCAGGCTAGGAAGATCCAAATTTAACTTCGTAAAATGTCATAGAAAGTGCACGGAATATAGTTTTTCTAATGCGAGTTTTAGAAACGAAAGTTGAAACAGTAACACATGGAAATTTGTACTAGTTAGTTATACTGAACTAGTCCATAAACAAATCACCTTGAAAAACTTAGCATAAGTTCCACTTGGTGGATCCAATCTTGCTCTAACCTTAGGGGTTGGACAGAGGAAATATGAGACTACCTCGGAATGAAGTTTTATACCTTGAGGATAATAAATTTCGAAGACACATTAGAGTGAAGATCGAAAAATTCAGCAGAAGAAATTGGAGAAAATAGAGCATCAAATATTTTGCATTTCTATCCATAGATTTGAGAAAAGGAGTACATTAGTCAACTCAACTTGATGAGGAACATATTTATATCCAATATATTTTCAAGTCACCAAGGTTTAAAAATAAGGTTTTCTCTATCAACCCTAGGTCCACCAAAAGTAGTTTTCCCAAAAAGCTTTGGAACAAGCATCTAGTTGAAACACTCTCAATGGAGTAGTTGCAGATCTAGAGGGAGATGAAGACAAAGAAAAGCACAAGAAGAACTTGGTCAAAGTGAAGAGAAATATTATAAACTCCATCATGGACCCAGATCAAGGGTGTGAAGACACAGATGTCAGAAAGCATTCAATATTACTTCACAAGGGTCTCTCAGATTAAGGAACAAGCTAGAAGCTATTGGAGTCAGTTTTGAAGAAGCATAAATGGTGACGACTACATTGAATTATCTCCCAAGATCATGCGAATCATTCCTTCAAGGAATTTTTTCTAGAAGGACTCTCACCAAATTCAGTAGACTAGGGGAGGAATGCATGTAAGAAGAAGCTCGATTGATAGCAAGAGAAGAGAAGACGAGAGAAGATGACAATAAAGCCCTAGAATTTCATGCCTTGAAAGATTATGAACCAACTGAGAAGAGAACAAGGGAATATTCCTTAAGTGATGATGAATATGTATTTTGATCCAGAAGGATTCATACTATGAAGTAACCTCTTATCCAGCTTAGCATTGGAAAATAATGGATACAGTTATGATTGGTGATGACAAACACTCATATTAATGGAGAGTTTGGAACTTGTATGGGATTTTTCATCTCGATGCATTTCGGACTTCAGAGTTGAGTCCATCTTCAGGAGAAGGATGTAGAAGACTTCTCAGCATTCTCGATTATGATCAAGACATAAACATGTCCTTAGAATCAGACGATGGAGTTACTGTCAGAGACTCTAGTAAGTCCTGCAAGGAGACAAAGATCAGGATGGAGTCTACCAAACATACAAGATAAGTGTTTCTATTTTATTTGAGTTATTAGAATGTTTAGATGTGTAATACCCCGTGTGTTAATCCCCAGACATATGCAATTTGTAAATGTTTATTATTTTGGCACAGGGTTCTAAAAAAAAGGGTCTTTAAGGACCTAGAAACATTATATTATTTTGTAAATAATTAATTAATGAAAACAACTGGCACATCTAGGACCACTAAAAGAGTATGGGAGCCCTGGATCCACAATGTGAGGGGGAATGGGGACGTTCCTAGCACTTTATAACTTGTTTGGTTGATATTGGTCCATATTTATGTTTTTGTGGCTTTATTAGTTGATGATGACCCAAACATTGTACAATGGACCCAACTTTTGATTATTTTATTATATGTTGGTGTTATTGAGCCTAATTCATGATTTAGTGGGCCTCCTTGGTGTTTGGGTGGGTGTCACTTGTTGATTTATCCCCTTTGGTGGTTTTTTAACTCCTTTTTAGAGGTTACACATGGTTTTCTAACTCTCATTTGCACAAGTGTTCCCTCACTAGATATTTTTAGCCATAACACCTCAAAAGTTGTGTAAATACTTATGTAACTCCTTGTGTAAATCCTTGTGTAAATATTTGTGTAACCCCACTTTCTTATTTTGGGAATATTACTTGGCTTGTGTGACACCTCACCTCACTAATTTTGATTCCTCTTAATGGATGATGTTTTCGAACATGAATTTAAGTTGGGTGGAGTGGCTTGGAGTCATTTTCCTTGAAATTTGAATTGCTTGGGTTGGATTGGAGTTAACATCTTGTGGTTGAATTACCCCCCTTGGATTGACTCAAGTTGGATTAACTTGGTTTGATTTGACCCCATTGAGTTAGAATTACCTTCTTTGTTCTATAAATACATGTTTGATATCCTTGGTTTGGGGTTTTTTTTCATGGATCTTTTGGATGGTTGTTGATTATGGATGTTCATACCTTTGATGGTGATAGATTGGGAAAGCATGAATGATTTGTATGTGAATGAACTTTGTACTTGAAGCACCGTGATCTTGTATTGTGTTTGTGGTAATCTCGGAAAACTTTGGTATAGTTCCTTTGTTTCCACTACTTGGATTTGTCTAAGATCTGCACCTAAATATTGATGGTGAATGGAAATATCTTGATGTCCTAGGGTGTCTGGATTACCATTTCACTTGGTAGTGGGGTGGAATAGGAAGTATGTGGTGAGGACTAGAGTTCTATATTCTCAAGCTGATACTTGAGTTATTATTCATTGAACCTATATTGTAGATATGTGGCCTCAGCTCAGGGGTGGCATGTCAAAGTGAGATTTGGCTTGGCAGTGCCAAAGGATGGGTGGCATGTGGTCTGGATGATGCCAATTGTGCATTGATAAGGTAAGTGATTTATCTCATGTTTATTTAATTTACTTGGATCTGATATGATTTATTTATGGATGCACATGAAATTTTTGATGAAATGTCTGAGTTATTTGTGGAATAAATTTCTCATAGAAATCAATCTATTTATGCAAGTAAATTTTATCAAGTATTTGGAAACTAGTTTTTGGGATTTTGTGCAAAAATTGTTTGAGAAAATAATTATTTGGTACCTCTACTACAGAAATGATATTTATGCTCCTCTTCATTATATATTGTGTATTTTTATGGTACAATATCCACAAAATAGTTTACGACACTTCTCTTTGATGCTTCTACCTTTTATTCGAAAACTAGTTCTTCAATCGGACTGTTTGGCATAGTTTGGAGAATTATCAGTTGAAGTGTTTGAAAAATTCCTGAGTGTTAATTTTATTCTTATGTATGATAAATAATATTTAAATGTATGTTATAATGTGAGGATAAATATTCTTGATAGTGTTGGGGAAATCTTTATTGAAATTCTAGATCAATTTCCAATTTTTAGCTCCTTCAATGGAAATTGTTTTGAGTAGATTTGTGACTTTGCACATGAAGTGTCTGAATTTTTTTTAGAATGAGATATACCTCTGTTATGACTAATAAAACCTGTTATTTATAGTTGGAATTTCATTTGAATTATTTTATAAGCCGTGGATTTAACTATTCTAGTGATTCGTAGAATTACTAGTCAATTTGGATGAGTAGAATTAACTAAATTTGTGGAAAGATACAAACATGTGATTTTAAGTGATCCCTGATATGATTTACATGAGATACATTAGTCATATATTTTTCTTTATTTGGCATTTGGAAAGTTCAACTGGAAACTAGTTACATTGCAGTGAAATTGACAAATAGTTTTTGAATTTGAATCTTTGTTTTTGGTAAAAGATGAATGTACAACCATATGTTCTGTTATTGGTGCTTTACTTGTGTTTTAGAATTCTATTTTCCAGATCTGTACCTTCACCTTTGTGTGCCTTCGGACTCAGTACGATTGGTTTGATTGAATTCTTGGTCGTGCTTATTAACTAGTTATACTGTTTGAACTTGAAATATCATGTGTTTATGTAGTGGGATCAGATATGAAAGAGTACTTTATTTTGATGTACATGCATGCTTAAATATGTGTATAATGGATGTAGGTTCACTTTTTCATTCATTGGCATGGTTGGGTGTTGAATTTGTGCAAGACTAGTTGTTAGTATTGAACAACTAGTTAACTAGTTCTTGTGGAATCATTTTCATAATTACTACGTTTAATTAATTGGAAAATGGTAATTAGCCCTGATTTACATGTTATTAGGTGTTAATTAGCCATTGGAATTGATAAAAAGTGGTTAAGTGATATTTGTGTGCTAATTGTCGTTAAGTATCGTAATTGGAACAATAATTACTAGTTAATCACGATTAAGAGTAAATGGACTTTATAGGTGGAATTTATGTATGAATTGGATTGGAATGGATAATTGATGTTTCTATAAGGTGTTAATAATCCTTCCGATCCATGTGATCATACGTTTGAATAATTATTGAATTTATTTTAATTTATTTGTAATTAAAGGGACTTTGTCGTGAAACAAATATTGAAAAATGAATTTTAATATTTGTTTAACTAATCCATTGTGCTAAAATTCTCTAATTAGCCTTAGATAGCTAATGATATGTCCCTCGGACCCATTAATATCCCCAGGGGACATTACAAGTGGTACCAGAGCCTAGGTTGCAATACTGCAGCTGTTGGGCCTTCTACAAAATTATTATCTTATGTGTATGTGCATTTGGAGTTTACAAATGTGCTTAGTACGATGAATTTAACCTCCATTATGTTAATATAAGATTAAAAACCTCATTTCAGAGATTAGTTCATTGTATTCCTTAGAATTAATTAATATTGAATATTGGTTATTCAATAGATTGATTGGTAATTACTATGTGGTTCATATCTAATAATTGACTAGTTGATTTCTGTGCATTTCCTCTTTTATTGCTCATTGAGTTGTTAATATTGAAATGCTTCTTTTAGTATGAATTATTTGCTGCTACATTATGATTATGATTTACTAAGTGAGATTTACACCCTATATGAATTTTTTATTTTCTATTGATGATATGCTTTTATAGTCTTATTTATGCCAACATGGATGAGTAACTCCTTGGCAATGTTAGGAATGGGACACTTGTCTAAATTGTGTTTCTCATTCTCTTTTTTATTTTATGCATGTAGTATGTTTTTATACTATTTATTAATTATTACTATGCTAACTTATCTAATTAGTTACTGGTGGAATTGCACTTGGAGGTAAGCATAGCTATGGGATATTTTGCATTCTATTATTTAATTAATTTATTTTTGGGTTAGGGGTAACATTATTATTATCCTAGTTGTCTTACTAATTTATTTATTGAGTGGAGAAAATGAGCCACTTGTCCCCTAATGGTTCATATTCTCTTAATATTATTTATTTTATTTTGTGTATAAGTATGTAGTATTGTAGTGTAAGATAATATTATATATATATATATATATATATGACATCGACATAAATATGTATAATATGATATGGGTGATTTCAACAATTTTGACATTATATATAATAATATATGCCTTATTATATATATGATTGCTTGTATGCTTGTTCATACTATAATATGCTTTTTATTATATGTAATACTTATTAGTATTACATGTATGTAATATTGTGAATATATATATGTATAGAGGTGAACATGTGTAATTACGTAAGTGTAAAATTTGGAGGTGTTTGGAAGTGTTTGAGTGTTTGGAGGTGTTTCGGAATATTTGAAAGTGCTTGGAAGTATTCCATAGTTTGGAAATATTAGGAAGTGTAGTGTGATCAAGAGTGATATGTTAGTATATATGTTATAATGCTTATCCAATATGATATCATTGGGTTATGCAATTATTGCTATAATTTTATTGATATTATGGTATAGCATAATAATTCTACGAGTATATTAAATATGGAATATATAAGTTATATGCCTATATTTTCTGTATGTGATTAATAATAATATGATATATTATTGAAGAATTATAACTTTATATGTAAATACAAACAAGTGTATGTATATAATATATAGTAGTAGTAAGTATGGTATATGGTATGAGTGTATGATAGTATGATGTATAACTAGTAATTGTTTTATTGTAGAATGTTATAATATTTTGGTTGTAGGATGTTTGGTTGTTTGAGGAGACAATGTATTTACTTTGATTGATAAGTAGTGTGCTACGTGTAAATAATTAGCAATGTAATGTATTATTATATATATCCTCATGTGATGATAATTCTATGTAATGTTATGATAAATAACAACTATTCGATATGATTTCTATAGTTGATGTATGTTGTTTGATATTATTGATTGCTGTTGGATGTTATTGCATAACATTGGATGATTAATGGTTGATACCTGTATGAAATTGTGATGACTGTATGTCTGACTATTATTGGTTGTCCTTGGTTGTTATGGTTGTTGCATGTATGATTGATACATTTTGGTTGATGTATTCTTATCGATGTATTGTGATCTTTTTTCTTCTGATTGACGAATCTTGGTTGATGTATTCTGATTGTTTTTTTTTATTAATGTATTCCAATTGATGTATTTTGATTGACGTATTATGATAATTGTCTCTTTCTTGATGAATCCTGGTTAATGTATTCCAATTGTGTATTCTAATTGATGTATTCTGATTAATGTATTCTAATTGATGTATGATGATTGATGTATTATGGTTGATGTGTTTTGATTGATGTTCTATTATTGTTGTTGATATGGTTAGTTGATGCATGTATGGTTGTCCTTGGTTGATATTACATGATTGATATATGATTGATATAGGTTGGGATATTATATATTGATGATCGATGTCTGTATGGATGATGTATGTATGAGGGTCGTTGTATGATTGATATTAGTTGATGAATAATGGATTTTTTAATGATCTCTAAGACGAATTAGGCTTTGTGTTGAGATGAAAAGTAATATGTTTTTATGGCCCTTTTTTGTTCTTATTTAGATCAAAACTATTGCATATAACTTTGTTTTTCTTGTTACATTAAAATGAAAAAGTATTTGGGTGACCTTTGAAAATATTCATCTTTATGATCTTCATTAGAAAAGTATCTTGTGTCATTATTGAAAGGTATACTCGTAATAACTTGGTGGAATTTCATATATCGCTGTTGAAAAGTAAGTACTAATCATGTAACTCATTAAGTATGATACATGTACCTTTATTGAATATGAACTTCATGTATCCTTATATATTCAATACTGATTGTGTAGAATGTGGGACTAGTATCTTTATTAGGAAACTATCGAGGGATCTTTTTGAAAGAAAATATATCCTTGTGATCTTTGTTGAAACTATATTGGTAGGGTATCCTTGTAGTATATCAAATACCTTTGTTGAAATCCATATTTGTAAAATATCATAGTGATAGTTCATGCATCTTGTTGGAAAAATATATTGGTGACACTTACGCATCCTTGTAGGAAAATTGTTTGAGTGATAAATCATGCAAAAACATCTTGTTAATGCATATCACATGATTGAATTATCTAAGCACATTTCATGTGTATTACATGCATTTCATATGACTGAAACTGATTAGAATAAGATTCAATTAGATGCCTTGGATTGTGTGACACCTCACCTCACTAATTTTGATTCATCTTCATGGATGATGTGTCCAAACATGAATTTGAGTTGGGTGGAGAGGCTTGGAGTCATTCTCCTTGAAATTCAAATTGCTTGGGTTGGATTAGAGTTAACCTCTTGTGGTTGAATTAACCACCTTGGATTGACTCAATTTCGCTTACCTTGGTTTTATTTGACCCCATTGAGTTAGAATTGCCTTCTTTGTTCTATAAATACATGTTTGATATCATTGGTTTGGGGTTGTTTTTCATGGTTATTTTGGATGGTTGTTGATTATGGTTGTTCATACCTTTGATGGTGATAGTTTGGGAAATCATGAATGCTTTGTATGTGAATGAAATTTGTACTTGAAGCATTGTGATCTTGTATTGTGTTTATGGTAATCCTAAAAAACTATGGTATAGTTCCTTTGTTTCCACTACTTGGCTCTTTCCTATACCTACACATAAATCCTGATGGTGAATGGAAATATCTTGATGACCTAGGGAGTTTGGATTACCATTTCACTTGGTAGTGGGGTGGAAGAGGAAGTATGTGGCGAGAAATAGAGTTTTGTATTCTCAAGCTGATACTTGAGTTATTATTCAGTTCACCTCTATTGTGGATCTGTTGCCTCAACTCAGGGGTGTCCTGTCAAAGTGATATTTGGTTTGGCAGCGCCAAAGAATGGGTGGAATGTGGTCTGGATGATGCTAGTTGCACATTTATAAGATAAGTGATTTATCTCATATTTATTTAATTTACTTGGCTCTGATCTGATTTATTTATGGATGCACATGAAATGTTTGATGAAACGTATGATTTATTTGTGTAATAAATTATCTCATAGAATTCAATCTATTTATGCAAGTAAAATTTATGAAGTAATTGGAAACTAGTTTTTGGTATTTTGTGCAAAAATTGTTTGAGAAAATAATTATTTGGTACCTCTACTACATAAATGATATTTATTCCCTTGTTCATTATATATTTTTTATTTTTATGGTACAATATTCTTATAATGGTTTACGACACTTCTCTTCGATGCTTCTACCTTTTATTTGAAAACTAGTTCTTCGATTGGACTGTTTGACATAGTTTGGAGAATTATCGTATGAAGTGTTTGTAAAAATAAATGAGTGTTAATTTTATGCTGATTTATGATAAATAATATTTAAATGTGTGTGAGAATGTGAGGATACATATTATTTATAGTGTTGGGGAAATTTCTACTGAAATTCTAGATCAATTTCCAATTTCTAGCTCTTTCAATGGAATTGTTTTGAGTAGATTTGTGACTTTGCACATGAAGTGTTTGAAAAAATGTTAGAATGAGATATAAATATGTTATGAATGATAAAAAATGTTATTTATAGTTTAAATTTCATTCAAATTATTTTATGTGTCGTGGATTTAATTATTCTAGTGATTCGTAGAATTACTAGTCAATTCAAATGAGTAGAATTAACATGTTTTGTGGATTGTTTAATGGAATGTATATGGGTGGAAATATAAAACCATATGAATGTAATTGATCCCTGATATTATTTCCATGGTATAAATTAGTCACATATTTCTCTTTATTTGGCATTTGGAAAGTTCAATTAGAAACTAGTTACATTGCAGTGAAATTGACAAATAGTTTTTGGATTCGAATCTCTGTTTTTGGTAAAAGATGAATGTAAAAACATATGATCTGTTATTGGTTCTTTAATTTTTCTATATAATTCTATTTTACATATATTTACCTTCTCCTCTGTGTGCCTTCGAACTCGGTACGATTGGTTTGATTGAATTCATGGCAGTGTTTATTAACTAGTTATACTGATTGAACTTGAAATATAATTTGTTTATGTACTCAGATAAGATATGAAAAGTAATTTATTTTGTTGTAAATGCATGCTTAAATATGTATATAATGGCTGTAGTTTCACTTTTTGGTTCATTTTCATGGTTGGGTGTTGAATTTGTGCAAGATTAGTTGCTAGTAGTGAACAACTAGTTAACTAGTTCTTGTGGAATCATTTTCATAATTACTATTTTTAATTAGTTGGAGAATGGTAATTATCCCTGATTCACATGTTATTAGGTGTTAATTATCCATTGGATTCGATAAAAAGTGGTTAATTGATAAACACATCAAGTACCATCAATTGTGCCCTAATTGTTTTTAAGTATCGTAATTGGAACAATAATTACTAGTTAATCATGATTAAATGTAAATGGCCTTTAGAGGTGGAATTTATGTCTGAATTGGATTGGAATGGATATGTGACATTTCTATAATGTTTTATTAATCCTTCCCATCACTTTTATCATACATTTGAATAATTATTGAATTTATTTTAATTTATTTGTAATTAAAGAGACTTTGTCGTGAAACAAATATTGAAAAATGAATTTTAATATTTGTTTAACTAATCCATTGAGATAAAATTCTCTAATTATACTTATATAGCTAATGATATGTCCCTTAGACCCATTGATATCCCCAGGGGACATTACAAGATGATTTTGTTCATGCAAGTGTGATTTATGGTAGTATGCATGATACTATTTATACATTTGAATTTAATCTGCAAGAAAGATCATGTGATGAAGACTCATAAATAAATATTGAAGAAGACTTCAAAATTTTCTACAAGGTTTAAGAAAAGCAATCCAATTATCCTACCTTTCACATGATTATATTGTTTCTCATTGAAGACGAGAAACATATTGCAAAAGACGATCTAGTTGCAGAAAATTGTCAGATGGACTTGACAACGGGATGACCTCCGTGACGAAGGGATAAATATATTCTAGGAGATAAAATACATTCCCCTAGAGTTTCATATTGAATTTTCCAGGGATGAGTGATTTTCCAGTTTTATAAAATTATTAGATGGACTTGACATCGGGATATCCTTCATGACAGAGGGAGCAACGTGTTCTAGGAGATGAAGATGGATGATGCACATTGGGAAAACATTCCTCGAGAGTGCCATGGTGACTTAGCTAGGGGTAAATGTCCTATGTACATAACCATGTTGACTTGTTTCTTTTATGATGTAATGTAGGTCTGACCCTTATGAAAAGGAAAAAGGTTCTAAACTTCTGTTTAAGAACAACAAAATAAGGTTAGGAAAACTAACTGTTAAATGATTAATTAAAGTTCTAACTTTAATAAACATTGCTAAGTTTGTGTTACATTATTAAATTAATTTATTAAATAATTTGTCTTTCTTCATTAACTAATCACAACACTTAATAAACAAAAAAATGAACAAACATTGGTGAACGAAAACATATGGTTGCGCCCCTCCTAGTACTGCCGATTCATAGTTACAGTTTTTGAAGAAGAGAAAGAAGACCAAAATGAATATCATTTCATATTCAAATCCTATGAAGTCCATTCTTCTTGTAACAAAATTATGACATATAATAATCAAGCATATAGATAATATAATTCAGCCACATTTACACATCATCATCATAATAATATGTTAAAATATAAATAAAATCATATGAGAAATACTTATCTCAAGATATGGTGAATTGACTGTAGAAGGACAACTTTGTTTCTAGTCGTAGACATCGTCAATCCTTCCTTGCTTGATTAGGAAACCTATAACCCACCTAGAATTGAAAAATAAATACTTTTAATTATTTGAGAAAACATTATGTTAAAATTATTCTAAAGTTTTTATGACCAAGTTGGTGAAGGATGACTATAACTGAATATTTATTTTATTTAAATAATTAAATGGATAGAAACCTATACAAAGGATACTGTTGGAAGAGTGTTCACTGACCCACTAGGAGGAATGAGCAGTTGTATAACGCTAATTGACAAGTGGCAACACTGTCATTTCACTTTCTAGTTGTTGCAGGAAGAAAAATACCTAAAAATGCGGTCATGTTACCTGAGAGGAGGAACTGAGCAGGTGGCTCATTTAATTTCAAAACTGACCCAAAGACCTAGGAAATATATTATAAATACCATCGAATTGAGAAACAGGCTCACTACATTCTATTCCAAGTGAATGAACCTTGTGACTGCTACAAACTGAGAAGTCAAGCACATAAGGAATTCGATGAGGGGATAGCTAAAGTGAAATTGATGAGTTAAGTCTGTTATTGAGTGCTAAGTTTTAGGAGGTTGTTTGTGTGCTGTTACACAACCTCTTCTTCATAGTGGTTCAGTGAACAGGATCGGGGGTCCTAAGCAAGTAATATTGGGTACTTCAGGAGACAGTTGGGAGGAACGGTCTCCTTTGGGTGGTTGTCGCCCTTCTGCATTTTATACAGGTTTTAAAATTGTTTTTTTATTATATATGATTTTATTCTAAATCTGTATCTCAAAGTATAGGAATTTTGATGGATTTCTAAGTTAGAACAAATTAAAAGGAATCCTAGTTCTGTATTATTATTTCATGAAGTATGCTTTAGTTTTATAGGAATTATTATTTTAATAAAACTGTTTTATGAGTAGAAAATTTCTTATGAAATTATAATCAGTTTTTCTTAATTCAGTACTCTAGCTACTTTAAGTTCAATCATTACAGTCAACAGAGCTATTTCTATCTAGAAGCAAAGCTATGAAATTCATGCAATTTTATTAAGGAATAAGTCTTACACTATAAAGAATATATATGTATATACCATAGTAATTATATACTTATTAATGATTCTTTCACCAAGTTTAGTTAATAAGAACATATACAAATAAATTACACATTTCAACCATTTTTAGTTAAGAAGGAGTCGCTTATAACTAACTATTATCTAAGTTAGAAATCACATCCGGTCAAGGGTTCAAACCCTTTCACTTTCGTTAGCCCAAGGATTTTATACTATGCCTAGGGTTTAGAAAAAGATCAATGATGAACTTAAAAAAAAAAACTATTTATATATATATATATATTCCAATGGACTTATGGCTCAATCCGTATATATATAGTATATATAACATATCTAACAATACTTTGGCCTCATGGCCCAAAACCCTAGTTACAATTTACTGTAAACTAAGGATTAAAAATAAGTAATAATTAACTAGGTTATCAGATTGAATCCTATCGAAGGTATTCGGCTAAATCAAATAGAGTTACATAAACAGAGAAACTACTCTTTTCTTTAAAACTTCCAAAACCCTTTAATTTTATCTGAACCCGAGTTCGAATCCCGTAGGGACGGTTATGTCCACAAGTATTAAATCAATTTTTTTTAAAACGATGAAATCGTTAGCCCATCTACAGTTAATAAAAATGCCTAACATCACGAAGGGAGAACATCCCACTAGTTACCATGACAAGGCATTTCTCTATTTTTTTAAAAATAAATGAAAAAATAGAGAAATGGCCTCTCGACCTTAACATTACAAGTTAACTACTGCATTTTCCATGAATGGCCTTGCGACCTTAAAAAGGTTAATAGAAAAATAAAACTACAGAGTTGTAACTGAAACAACCAAATCAACTGTGTATTTACAAAATAAAAGACCTTACATAAGTTCTTTTAAAGGTAAACATTTATAAGTTTTGGAGCGACCGTTCACACAATTGTGTAAACACTCCATAAATTAAGGAATCTATCGTCTAATTCCATAGCAACCTAAGTAGTTATAGTACATGGTCATGAAATATGTTGGCCTCTTTCTACTTCCTGTCTCGACCCGCGGTTAAACAACAACACAATACCAACATGACACCAAAGGACATCGACCCGACAGAGCAAGCTCAGTCGACAACGCCCACGAGGCAGGTGTAGTCTCACCCGATATATCTAATGGGTAACTGCTAGAACCATGTTTCTACAGTTGGAGAGAGAGTATAGTCCCTTGGAAAGGGGCCAAGGTGCTCTACAAAGGAAATAGGATGCATTCTATTACTGCATGACTGGGCACAACTGTATGACAATGCATGCACGACATGACCCTATCCTTAGTCTTAACAACTGGTGCAACGCAGAAAATTCCTTGTATTGAAAGGCAGTGTACGACTTATGCTTTAACTTAGGAAATTAACTATAAACTTATTCACACATTCCAATAATGCTTTAACAATCATTCAGTCACTAATTAATAATATGTCACCATACATTCAACTATAAGTCATCAAATTACAGTAAGAAAATACTTGATATTCACATAAACATTCAACATCAACCAATCATTAAAAATAGGAAATAATGTTGAAACCCATATGGGAAAAACCACCAAGGTGCTCTTAATCTAGCATGAGAAATGGATATAGTGCCTTGCAATTTGCGACCTGTAAACTGTTCTTAAGATATGTCTTTAACTCAATCTTCTTTCTCTCATGCTCTCTGGTTTATTTCCTATCTACTCCTACTGATCCACACACGTCCTAGATCAACTCTTCTATCTTACTATCTGTGCACTCAACTACATATTATTGTACTACTAGCGGTCTGCACACACAGCTGCAAGATCCATGGCTCAACAGCCTTGTACTTCTACTCAATATTACCGAATCTAGTTGAATCTAACAGACTCTAACTAACTGTGACTTATCTATCTCGTCGAACCATTATACAGAGCGTGTTCCTCCTATTTATAATATTTACAAGACCTCACAGGTTCGAATGAGTACAACTCAGTTATTAGAGACTCAACAATTGACCAAATATCTTCTGTTACATAAATGTCGTCCCATACCTAGCTGTGTAATTCCTGGAAGACATTAGCCACAACTTTAACTAGCCGTGAAAAATGTATTTCAGCTCGTCTGTACCAGTCATAACTAGTCACAAAATTGTCCTTCTTCTGCTAGCTCATCCTTCTATTGTCTTCCTTGACTTCTGCCTTCCATATTTAACTTCTCCACCTGCCTCTTTCATCGACTCGGATCTGCCTTCCTTATCGCAGCTTTCCTCTTGTTCTTTCTCCATCACGCACATATTTTTATCTTTTCTGCAATGTTTCCTTCTTAGCCTGCCTTTCCCTTCTTTCACGCACTCCTTTTCCTTGGCCCTTTTCTTGGCCCAACAAAATACCTTTTTGCAAAACCATTACCAAATGCCACAAGGAAAAACCAAGAAGGTTACAATTTTTTGAGTAACGACAAGGAAGTGCAGGAATTCAATCCATGCCATGAGAACGTGGGAGAATACACAAAGTCATAAGGAAAAGAGCCATGGGAAATAAAGGTGACAGGTCTTACCAGGACCATAACTCCATCAACATGTTGTCCAACCAAAAACCAAGTGTAGCGAACCGTTCTCAAAAACATCCTGCACATGAAACCCAGAGAGGTCAAACATTGAATCGTAAACTATATTCATCATAGCGAAAACAATAAGGTAAACAAAGGAATAAACTTACCATGTAATGTAATAGGCTGAGAAGGAAGTAAGGGTTTTGTCGCCACTTTTGTTGAAACCATGCCACCAGAGAAAACTTAGGGCCAACAGACCATCGAGCATGGCATAGAGGAAATGAAGGTTGTAGGCCATGAGGCAACTTCTTCACAACAACTTCTTTTGTGATATTACATGATAGATGGTGAGGATGATATCCTGGAGGCTGAAGGGCAAGGCCAAGAGCTCATCCCTCTTCCTCTATTTTTAACCATGATGCATAACCAAAAACGCAGCAATAGAGTGATAACGAAATTCAAGAAAACACTAAAACCCGTAGGGTTTTTCATGGGGCTTGCATGCTTTCCAGATGGAACATTTAAGCCATCATGTGGCCTATACATTGCCACATTTAATTCAAGAACCTAAACATAAAATAATTTTAGTTACAAACCATTTTTTTATCGTCGATTCCATAACCTTTACATTGCATACTTATATTATCATATGGTAAGGATAGCTTTGATTTCCTTTTTGTCTTTTGCTTAAGCCTTTTCTTAGGATTTGTGTGTATCTTGGCTTAGGACCTTGTTATATCTAGGAGGTTGTAAGCCCTTCATAGTCACTACATGCAAAAAGTTACATAAGGGTTGTTTTAGCCATATGAGCTAAGTAATACCTATAAACCACTTTCCCAACATCTAAATAGGGACAAATCGCATTCAAAGGAAAACATAACCAACAATCACAACAACTGCAATTGACAAAAAATAAACATGACATTCTTTCATAACTTGACGTCAAGAAAAGTAGTGTCAACATGATGATAAGTCACATAATAATATTGTCGGAATATGTCATTTATGTGCATTTGATAAACTATTACAAACACAAGATAAACATTGTCTAGATTAATGGATTTAAGACAAAACATTCTTGGAATTTTTTTGAAGCTGTGTTAAAGCGCAATAAAACATGATATGGATTTAATTATTCTTTTACAATTGCAGTACTTAAGACTCTATTAATTTTTTATTTATTTATGAAAATTTGGAGATGTTACAACACCCCCGAGCTGAGACCATGGATCCATAGGTAGAGGCACACTTAGTCTAACAAATCTTGGAACTACCTCTTCCAAGAACCACAATGCTTCCCACTACTACTTTCCTATCTGTCTCCACTTCCTATGGGATATGATCTAACTTGCCATTCCCATTTCCTGGATTCTTGTGTGAGAACTTGGACTAATAGAGTGATAGAATGGAGAAAAAAGGGAAAACAACTAGACTAACTCTAAGTCTCAAGACACCCAATACTAACAACATTACCAACATGGATATATAACACAAGTCACATGGTCCAAGGCTCAAGATTAACTTCCACAAGGACATGGAATATGAATTTATAGCATAAGGAGGCCAACTCTAACCTAAACAAATCAACTCAAACTGGAGAGAGGTAAGGTTTAAGCTTCATCATGGAGACTTAAATTGAATTAGTATAGTGGTGGCTTAGTTAAAATATCCCTTTCTCAAATTAGCACCATGAGGAGAAGATACCAAAAACTGAGTGGAGCCATGAAGAGCACGTGGATGCACACTAATGCATAAGGGGGGTTACAAAAAATCAAAGAGGGTGAAATAGGTGAGAGAAGGCATCCAATAGGGTCATAAATATTATGGAAGCACAAAAATAGGATCATCAATGCATAGTGTAAGAATGGAAACAAGAAAATAGCTTACAACTCCCTAAAAGCTAAGAAAAGGTTCATAAATTACCAAAAACACATAAATGTGAGGGAATATATTCCCAAGGAGGGCACCATAGGAAAGGGGGGCCCACTAAGGTGTGCAAAAGATACAATATTAACTCCATAGTCCATAAATATTGAGAATAGAGTCTGTTTTACAAGGTTTGGGTGACCAACATTATTAATGTCACTAAGGTGCAAATATGAACTGGGATGGACAAACTTAAGCCAACAACACATTATAAGATGCTAGGGATGTCCTCTTTCCCCCTCAATCTGTTGAATCCATGGTCACCCATACTAATTTAGTTTCCTTTGATGATCCAGTTGTTTATTTAATCAATAGTAACAACATTCAAAGATAGCAAAGATGCTAGTAATAACATTAACATTAATAATATTGTTAAAGTCCAAAGTTGCATTATCAAACAATAATCATAAGTCCTTATTCACATTAATAATGAAAAGGAGCATAATTCCATAGTCATATAAATATCATAAGTCCATAATGAAAAAGAACATAAGTCACATGCAGGATCATAAGTCCATGGCTTAATAAATGGGGTATTACATCTGATGAGTGTTTCCAAGCTCAGAATCACACTTTTGATACCATGCGAAGGGGTATGCTGATCTCCTCTTGTGATGGGATGACGAGATATGATCCTTTACTGTGACATTATGCAACAGGATGGTAATACTCTCTAAGCCATCCTATGACGAGATAGACAGAGATACCAAGATGTAATAAGGACCGTGTCAAGGTGGAGATATATCGTCTCATCCTGCAATGTGGTGATGAGTTTATTTATCACTTGCAAGCAATATGGGACACCCTACGACACGATGGTAATATTATATAATACATCATGTTACGAGATAGAGGTAGCTCCCAAAATGTAAGATAGACAATATCTCTTTCAACTACCATCCTGCGAAGATGGATAGTCCCTAATGGCTCACTTATCAAGAAAGTAAGAAATATTAGTTCTGCAATTATCGCCTATACAAGCTCAGAAAAGAATTGGACAATAATGATGATGTTCTAGTAGTTATATGCTAATGTTGATTATGATGATGTTCCAGGAGTCACATGTTGTTGATGATGATGTGCTCTAGATGATGATGATGATGTTCCATGATGTTGCTGATGATGTTCCATGATGATGTTGAGGATGATGTTCCAGATACATGATGTTGGTGTTCCAAAACTTCCTATGATATATAGATTCACCAGTGAGTTATAAAATTGTTGTTGTTGATGTCATAGAATACCTTCCTTGTTAAGAGGGAGTGTTAAAGAAATGTAACTTTGGAATATATTCTATTTATTTTTATTATATATTATTATTATTCTTCCTTCCAGAGATGTCCTTGATGTAAGTTCTCATGTAAAATTATTAAGGTAAAACCTTCATTGTAAGTCAGGTAAATAGTACCCACCGTAATATTATATAAATGTTATTTTTGAGTCTCCCTAGGTAAGTCTACCCTATTTTAGAGCAACAAGTTGACCTAGTTAAGTTAAGATGTCACTCACTTGATGAGAATAAATAGGTGAGGCGCCTCTTTAATTTAGACACATCTCTCACTCAAGGAAGTGCACAAGAGGGAGAGTGAAGAAGTTCGTTGGAGAGAGGAAGTTGCTAGGCTTGTTCTTGGGGTTGTTCACGGTACTTGGTTGAATTCTATATTGAGGAAGTTTTTTTCAGTTTTCTCCCCCAAGAGCTTTTCCCAGGATAAATCTATGTGTTCTTTTGTGTTGCTCTGTTTGTCTTTCTTTTAGTGATCCTATTGCATATGGTTATGATGTTATGATGCTAAATGTTTAAAGTTCTTGTATAACCATCAAATATTTAACATGCATATGTCATCGTAGTCCATATGTTACAAATCTTATGGGGACTCTTTCATTCTCTCAATGGATGTGAATATGTTCTCATAGGGCATATGTTGCTATGCTTATGTGGCCTCCTTCAACCTTCAATAAAGAATGGATCCTTGTAAAAACTAACATACCAACTATTTAGCAACTTTGTAGCTTTGATACCATGTATAATTTGAGCATATAGATCTAGATACTAAACAATATAACAATACTGTGAAAGAGATCAACAATCTAAAAATTAATCATCACACAAAAGAGAGAAGTCAATAACATGAGAGAAAAAGAAGCTAACTGAATGAGACCATGCAACTGAGTGCATGCACATGTATGAGACACAAATCCCTAAAAACAATCAAGCATGGCACTACTATCTCATAATAGCTAAAAACAAATGTGCATGAAGTCCTTGGGAGTGGAGTAAACTCCCCAAATTCACTTCAGAACTATAATTTGCAACGTGGGACTCTAAAATCAAGGCAAATAAGACCTAATTGAAGGAATTAACCCTCATATGTCAAAATAAGCTTTGAGAGTTCTAAAATTAATAAATTAGGCCCTTAGGAGCTTTATCTCAAAGGCGACTCAGGTGGTCAAATTGAATGAGGTTTGTCCCACTAGAGTCATGAAGTCATAGTTTAAGTCACTAAGTAAGAAAATGATTCCATGTAGACATTTATTTTTTGCTAAGATATTATTTATTAGTTAATATGATAATAAAGTTAAATGATGTTTATTTATTATGTAGTAAATATAATAAAATTAACCAAAGAAACGGTCAGCGATATAATTTAATTAAATGCAATTTATATACAATTACAAAGTAAATTATTTTTAAAATATTTCAAGTCTTTTAAAATAATTAGAAAAATACTAAATGCACCAATTATAGACGGTCATCACCACTCTAATGTATGGTAATTATGATGAGTCATACTCCTAAGAAATATGATAATATCTACCCTTAATCCACTTAAGGCAATAATACGAAAATATCATATGCATTTTGTGTATACGAATGTTATATGTTAATTTAAGGTGTAAAATTCATTCTTGGCAATTAAATCATTTACTTATGTAAGTGATTCCCTCTCTTGGTTAAAGATTATAAATTTCTTTTGCAAGCCAATGCTTTAAACGTGAAGAATACCTACATTTTCTTTGAAATAACAATATGTAATTTAAAAATATATACATATCAATTTATAGTTGAGGCCGAGATAACAAGCTAAAACGTTTCATTAAAAATATTTGTATTAAATTTTTTTTTATATCTAGTACATAAGAAACTTTATGTCGACTTATTAAAATAAAAACCAAAACCCATTTAATGTTCATATGCCAAAAGCATTGACATCCTTAATATCACATTTATTAATCTTTACTTTAATATCTATGATAATATTGTATTTAGGGAATACTGCCTCACTTTGTAATAACTAGCAACAATTGTTGTGAAGGCATCATTAGGCATAATG
>LPNX011157094.1:7733-33898 GCA_001517045.1 Pseudotsuga menziesii
TTAATTGCAAAAATTCACACATTAAATGACATCGGAATATTTTTAAAAAAATATCACTATGAATCCAACATAATATTCTACAAATTTTTTTTTTACTGGAAGTCAAAATTCACATGGCATATATGCGTTTTGAGGGCTTCTATCTAGCACATGAGTAAAAAATCAGGTTTTCATCGCCAAATTTGGCCAAAAAGTGTTACCCATCTTCATGGAATCACCCCAAGATTTGTTTTTAACAAAGAATCATGAACCTGTAAAAGAATAAAATGAAAGTGTATATTATTTATTTTCGTAAAATAAACATATAATACAAATATGCTAGGGTATGAAAAGTTTATAGTAATTACACCTTGAATAATAAGTGCCATTAAATAAAAATTTTGTGTCATACAATAATAGGTGTGGTATTGACCTTGTCACTAACACAATTCTATGAAAAACAATAATAACAACCAGTAGAAGTCACTAGCTGCAAGTATGAGTACTAGTGATCAAATGTTTAGCACTCCACAACAAGTTTTCCATCGCTAGGTACACCTACACGTAAACAGGATAAGAGTGTATTAGTTCAGTAGAACTAAGTCAGCCCGCTAGACAAGTAGAAACTTTTACCTCTCAGGAAGTTACATGGGAGAACTATTCTCCCCACTCCACCCACTTTGGTTCCAAAAACAAAGTTAAGTTAGAACCATGTATACAATGGTAAACACATGTAAAATAAAAATTAAGTACATAATGAAAGTATCTAACATACACACCAATGCGTAACCATAAGAATAGAATAGTAATCAACATCACCACATTATAAGTAAACACAATAAACATAGTAATAATCATAATTGAAAGTAAGGAAGTAGGACGTAAGAACATCTTACGACAAACCAGCAGTACAGATAGAGTACGACACATTTCGCAAGTTCAAAAATGTCCAGAATAGTTAGTTTTAACTAGCCTAATAAAAAATAAAAAATAAAATCAATTTTTGGGGACATTACAACATTTTACTTCTACATTTTAAAATATGAAACTAAAATACACTTCTTAATATTATATTTGATTTTACTTGCAAGGAAAGTTGACTTCAATTCATAGTTGGCTTTCAATTAAGGTTGAGTTTAATCCATAGTTTAATTTTAAGAAAGGATGACTTCAACCCATAGTCAACTGTAATCCAAGGGTGACTTCAATCCATAGCTAATTTTTAAGCAATGTTGACTTCATTCCATAATTGACTTTTAAATGAGGTTGATTTAATATAAGGTTGGATTCAATTTAAAATTGGCTTTAATAAATACTTGACTTTTAAGAAAGGTTGAATTTAATCCATAGTTGGCATTTTAGCAAGGTTGACTTCAACGCATAGTTAAATTCAATTTAAGGTTTGCTTCAAACCAAGGTTGGCCTCGATCCATGGTTGACTTTTAAGAAAGGTTTACTTAAATCCAAGGTTGACTTCATTCCTTGGTTGTCTTCAATCCATAATTTACTTCAATCCAACGTTAACTTCAAAATCCATATTTGAATTCAACCCATATACGACTTCAACCCAATGTTGACTTCAATCCAAAGTTGACTACAATCCATATTTGTCTTTTAAGTAAGGTTGACTTAAATCCAAGGTTGACTCAAATACAAGATTGACTTAAATCCATATTTGAATTCAATCCAAGGTTATATTTAATCCATGGTTGAATTCAATCCAAGGTTGGATTCAATTCGAGGATGACTTAAATTCATAATTGACTTTTAAGGAAGTTTGACTTAAATGTGGTTGACAATGTTTAATCATTTATGACCATATCCCATGGTTAAATATGGTTGACTTTGGTTAACTATGGTTGTCTTTTGCTTGCCATGGTTAGCCCCATTAACCATGGTTAAACAATTGTTGATCGTTATATGGGCATGCTCGAATATTCATATTAATTAGTTTAAATGGTTAGTTATTTTTTAGTAATGTTCACCATGGTTGATCATGTTTGAATTTGGTTGAAGTTAAGTAATGTTGAGTTCAATCCATGGAGGAATTCAATTGAAGATCAAGTTCAATCCATAGTTGAATTTTAAGCAAGTTTGACATAATCCTTAATGAACGTTGAAGGCAACGTAACCCTTGACAAACATCACAATGCGACATAACCCTTAATGAACGATGAATGCCACATTTTTAATGTGGCACATGTTTAGTTATTTTGACCTATACAAGACAATGTAGCGAACCATGGATGACTTTAATTTGACCATATTAACCATGGCTTACTTTAGCGGTTGATATTTGACTTTAGTTAACCATGGTTGACTTTAGTGAGCCATGTGGGCATGGTTCATAATGCAATGTGAATTTTTTTGAATATCAAATGTCACATTATTAATGTGTCACATCTTCGGATTTGTTGAAATGCGACATAACCCTTGACCATTGTAACAATGTGACATAAGCATTGATCAACATCAAATTCAATGTAACCCTTGATAAACATCATAATGCAACAAAACCCTTGATGAATGTCAAATGTCACATTAATATCTTGGGCGTTGTCGCAATGCAACATAACCTTTTCTCAATGTTATAATGTGACATAACCCTTGATTAATGTAGCAATGCAACGTTAGCCTTGGTGTTATAGTGTATGAATATTATGAATACCATCAACATTATGGTATGTTCTAGTAATCCAAAATTGACTAACATTTAGAACATCGTGGTATGTGCTTGTAATCCATTTAGCTACATTAAATATTTTCCATGTGCTTATCAAAATAACAAAAGTACTTGATTAATGTCATGAAACATATAAATCTCAGATGAAAATATTGAAAACAATAATATGTTAATATAAGTATCATTCACATTCACATGTTTACCTTTGATTTTAAAAATCATAATTTTTGTAAGAAGTAGAAGTGGGAAATACAATAATTATTTTGTTTAATAAATAAAAATATAATTAGATTTAATAATTTAATATTAAAATTAGATATATTTTTATTTATTAGATGATACTATTGTTTAATTATATATTATAGTATCATTTAATAAATACAAATTAATTAATTTTACCTTTGAAATTAAACTATGGTATTACTTTTGACTAATTTTCAATCCATGGTTAATATTTATATATTAATATAAATATTAAAATATTTGAAAATGTTTTAAAAAATAGTTTCAAACTTGAATTTTTATTAATAAACTTTCTCTCTCTTTCTCTATATATATCTTAGATTGTAACATAAAGGTAGATTATTAATTGAAAGAAAAACAATATGCTTAATAAATATCTATTATAAATGAATACATTTTAACATTTAGGAAAATTAAATGTATTTATAATTTTATGTATCCACATTAAATAAATATATGTTAGATTATAAAAATGCATTCATACCTTTAATATTTGTATTTGCATTTCTAAGTGGTTATATTTTAACAAGACTCTGAATGAAATATGGTGTAATACCCCAAGTTTTGACTTGGATGTATTTGAACAAAATTATGTAAATGATGTAATATGTGATTATGGATTCCTAGTGCAAAGCTCAAGGCCAAGGACCACCTAGTGAATGGATAGGCATATATGATGTAAATATTTTATTTGGACCTTGTGTTTGGTTATCACTTCAATTCGAATGTATGTAAATTTTATGTGCATAAATAATAAAATGGCCCAAGAATGGTTGTGTAAAGAGCACCAAAGGGGCTATAATTCCGCCAAAGGGGTAGAGGAAAGGGGGCCCATGGGAAACCAAATCCTAGCAACTAAGTTTTAACCATAGAACTCATCCAAAATTCTGTCATGTGCCTTGAATAAGTGAATTATCTTTTTTTTTTACTATTTTCAAATCATTGAATGCATGTGTGGGGTTGGTGGGAAAAGTCACCTCATGCAATTATTGAAGCATGGGATTGGAATCACTTTTTTGGAAGTTCTTCCAGCTTCCAAAAGTTAGTATCATACTGCTAGGATTATTTTCTTCTACTATAAGAAGTTATGTCAATTTTCTTGCCACCATTTTTCTCATACCCCTTGGAGTCAACCCTTATTGACACACACTCTCATGCATATCTCCACTACTTTGATCTTTGTATTGCTACTCATGACATGTATAACATCGGAAATTCAAATTTAGGAGCAAATATATGTATTTGGAAGGGAAATCTATGGATGTAGGTGAGTAGAGAGGTTGGGCAAGGTAGGAAACCTTTCCTATTGAATTATGTTACTCGTACATAGTTGAGAATCCATGAATTAAGGATTTACGTGGTTCTCCAACAACATTTAATATGTTTGTATTGTTATAAGCACACACTAGAAGTACTAAGAAAGATATATCTCCCAACAGAGCCATGGATCGAAGAAGGGGATTCCTAAGCCAAGAAGGGTTTTCTGGGGGGTGGGTGTTGTGGAAGCCAAGGATGTGAAAGCCAAGTGAGATCCCTCTACAACTCTGTATGAGAATTTTTCTAAGCATAGAGAGTAGATCGGGTTATGGGATGAGAGAAAGAATCTTGTAGTTGTTTCCTTTGCTTTTTTGGCCGCCTATCCCGACTTGGGGGTGGCCTCTCAATATAAAGAGTTTGTGTTGGACAGAGTTCCTATGGTTGGGTGGAAAATCTGTCTTACATAGCTAGTTACTTGGATATTCATTGTTTAAAGATAAGTATTCTTGTGTAATTTGAATGTGAAATGTTCTAAATTGATGCATGTGATATTTATGATTGCAAATGCATATTAATATTGCATGGATTGATTCATTTTATAATGTGTATATTTATTTATGTTTAGCACACTTATTTCATTGGTTATGAATTTGTAAATATGGATATAAGGAGAATATGGAGGCCTCGGATGTAAGAAATACCCCCTATCGATGGTCAAATTGGGTAAGGGGGGTGTTACATGTGGTCTAGAAACCACATTCCTTTGGTTAGGAATCTTAGGATTTTTGGTTCCACCTGCTATTCCTTGATACCAAAGGAGCAAAGAAACAAACTTGGTGCGTGAAGTTAAAAATGCATTTTTTGGGGTATTCAAATACCTCCAAGGCATACTGTCTTTATGATGAGGTAAAAATGAAATTTTTTGTTTCTAGAGATATCATTTTTCTTGAAACTAATAAAAATGAAAAGTCTATTGAAATAAATATTGATCGTTAGGAGAAGTTTTTCCCGCTAAAGTCGTATTACGAATTTGATAATGAAATTCCATATATTGAATGCGGGGTCTCAATCTTGGATCGGGATTAATCTATGGAATTCCGTTTTGAAGCATCAACACCCCCTCATGAAGAAGAAGTTTTGGACACTTCACCTTAACAAGAGATTCAACTTAATGGTGTTATTGAGAGGATTGGAATATTGAACCTTGAAGATAATGAAGCACCTGCAGTTGATCAAACTAGAAAATCAAGGAATATTTTGAAATTGGATTCAAAGACACTTGAAAGTGTCCATACATATGGAGTTGGAAACATGGGATGGAGAATTTCAAGCAGACAAGAAGATGGAGGAGAACTAGATAACTCAGGTGATGTCATGGATGGGTCATTTGATTGTGAATTAAATTTATAAGCTAACTTTGAACCAACTTACATTATAGAAGTTGTTGGATGTGATGAACGAAAAGAATCCATGAAGAATGAGTATGATGCACTCATGAAAAATGGAAGTTGGAAGGTAGTTGACCCTCTAGTAAGAAAGCAACCAATTGGATACAATTGGGTATACAAGATCAAATACATATCATATGGCTCACTTGACAAGCACAAAGCAATGGTTGTGGTGAAAGTATATGAATAAAAATAAATATTTTGTTGGCAAGGGGTTGGAGGTAAGTGAGTTGCGTAGCATCTAGGATGTTGTGCATACTCACGTGGCACCGTGTAAGGCAAAGATAGCGTGATAGGCAAAACATAGTCCACTTTTTGATATTTTCATGTCACTTTTTGTACTTATTGACCATTTCTTCGGAATATTGGTCCTTAGTGGTTAAGTTAGTTAGAATTTTGTAAGAAGTTAGTTAGAAGTGGACCTTGAATGTAAATGGGCAAGCCTATAAATACAAGAATTGTGCATGTAAGAGATATCCATGGAGAATGAATACCGGATGTGATACTAGACAGAGTGATACTGGATCATTGTCTGTTTTGATCCACTATTTGTTTTGTCGATTTAATATGATGTGATGTGGATTGGTATGAACTCTTGTTTCCCTTTACCTTTCCTTGTTTTACATTGCTGCGATTATGATGATGAATGATGAATAGATATGCATATGAATGGATAATGCGATGCTTTTTGCTTATGGATACTATCATGTTTTAGATCTATTTTTCCCATTGGTAGACCTGTTGTAATGATGAATGAATAAATTCCACATGATGAACGGTTTAGTAAGTAGATTAGATATGGAAATTAAGTTGATGAACCTATGATGCCCCAAGCCTCCTCTATACTGTGAAAAATTGGTTTCGACACCTGTCCCTCGAACATCTTAGGTGAGACGTCATCCTCTCTATGGGTGTTTCTAGACAGGGTAAAACCTGCGTGGGTCGATGCTCAGGGAGATCGTGGCGTGTTGAGATTCGACAGAGTCATTAGAAGAAATTTGGGGTCTAAAATGGGCCTTATAAGAAAACACACCAACAATAAGTTCTTGTGAGTTGGAATTCAAGAACGAATATAATTCCAATAAAACGATTCAACCATAATGGTTGAATTGACATATTTGTCATAAAAAAACTACTTTTTTGTTCGTATTTTTGACATATCGCCTTGTGTTTTTACTGAAATTTCGATTGGGAGAGCTTGTTGGATGTGAAATTTAATTCCACATCCAACGAGTACCCACACTGCATACTTTTTATGGACCTCTCTACCCCAAAACCAAGAAATACCTAAAACAAAGTGATGATGATGTCATCATCACATTTTTTTCCAAGTATTTCTTGGTTTTTGGGTAGCAAGGTCCATCAAAAGTATGCAGTGTGGGTACTCTTTGGATGCATAATCTAATTTTGCATGCAACAAGCTCTCTCAATTAAAATTTCAGTAAAAATACAAGGAGATATGTCAAAAATACGAACACAAGAAGTAGTTTTTTTTCTTTTTTCCTCCAAAATTAATAAATATTATTTTATTATTTTAACTATTATTTTATTATTTTCCTTGGTAGGCCCATTTTAGACCTCACAATTCCTCTAATGGGAACCCCTGTCGAATAGGTTTTGTTGGTCACCATTGCGCCAACAAATGGTTCCATTGTCAGGACGTCATTGCGATTGAGAGGAGGGTATGTAGCACCTGAAAAATGGTTACTCAAGAATGGATGTAGCATCCAACATGACTCAAACTTCAATATTGTTTTGATAAGAAGTGGAGAGAATTTTCTGAAGCACAAAATCAGAACCCTAGGATGACAACAAACAAGTGGTTAGCAAGATATATACACGACGGTCCACATGAATACTTATTCTGTGAATTTCCTATGATATTGTATGAGTGGCTAGTGCGATTCACATATAAGAAGATGAAATTTTAAGGAGGAGAACCGACATCCTGGACCCTTGAACTGATCTAGGAGCTACATGAAACTAACAACATAGTGTCGTGCATCGTCAAGGTCTGGTTGGATAGTATCCTATAGGGGTATATCACTGAATTCGTTGTCGACACCAATAAATCTTACAACGAAGCAGAGAGGGAGTTCTTGAACGAACCCATAGGTAGGTTCTTAATTTCACTTCAATTGTCGATTAAAATGTTGGTTTACGAAAAGGATATACTCAAGATGCACCTAGAGTAGTAACACTCTGGTGTGCGGAGGCTGTGGATGTCACAACCAAGGGGGGAGACAAATGAGAAGATAAGGGGTAGGGGTGCAATTTTCAATGATATTGTGAGGGATGTTGAGGAAGGATGTGGTTGTACAAGGGTAGGAGAAAGGTTTGGACTAGAGAAGAGGAAGAGGACAGAGGAAGGTCCTGCTATGATCGGAACACAAGACCATGAAGGAAAACCACATGGGACAAAGCGACCCTACAGTGACAATGAGGATGACCATGCCTAGGATACTGTAATATCTCAAATTTTGGACCTAACACTTATAGGCATGCTCTTATTGATTATGATGTTATCTTGATGTTTATTTTGATATATTGGGTCGAAGACCCCACTGCATATCAACATGATGATTTTTTTTATAGATTGGGCATAAGCCAACTGTTGATGATATATATATATATATATATATATATATATATATATATATATATATATGTATGTATGTATATATATGCTTGTTTGTGTTGGGCGTGGACCCTGAAGCACATGATTGACGAGATGTTTTTTGTTGGTCAAGGAGCTTTGGAGCACATGAGTATTATATTTGTGTTGCCTATGCAGCTCTGGAACACATGAAAAGATAAGTTGGAAGTGTTGGGCATAAGCTCTGGAGCCTTCCATGTTGATGTTGAGTATAATATCTAGAACATTGGATCCTTGGCCATTGTATCCCTAGGTGTATCGTACAATTACATCCTAGCATTAATGTGGAGCGAAGAGCTCTGGAATAGCACTAAGTTTATAAGTCCCTGTTTTTTAGAATTGAGTGTGGGCTCTAGTAAGTGCTAGGAGTTGTTGAAAAGAATTAATGATTCCCAAGTGAAAACGACTCGAGAAAAATATTGATCTCATCAGACTGATTTATAAGTGATTAAATGAAATTTCAATTTTTTGTATTCTCATCAAGTACTGAAGAACTACCATGTTATACGAGGGAATCCAACATGCAAGGATGTTTAGAGTTTCCTAGCGTAGTAGACCTAACCATCTACTTGATGACCTGAATGAAGAAAGTGTCGTAAGTCTAAGGATCACAATATGCTATGCCCAAGACAAATGTTAACAAATGTTATATTATTATGTATTTTATACAAGGTATGTATAAAAATAAATATAGTAATAATATTAATAATGTGAGAAAAAAAAGGAAAAGTTCCATCTATTACTATTATTACTAAGATAAAATAAATAAATAGTATAATACCTATAAAAGTCCAATTAGGGACTAGCTAAAAGTTCCTAAGTTAAATATTAAAAATACTAAATTAAATGAAAAGGGTTAAATCAAGAAATGAAACAATTCTTGATTTAACTGTCCCCTTGAATCAAAAGGCTGTCTATAAATTCCCAAGCCAAGGAAAGGGTTGGGAGCTCATATATCTTTTGGAGTCATTATTTTTCCTGTTTTATTTCTCAAGTGAATCATTGGAGACCAATTTTCCTTTAAAGAAAAAGGAGAATTGATCCAGACCTGTTATACCAATTATTGAAACCCTACCTTAGGATCTCTAAGATACTTGCATGTTCTAACGAGCTTGGGGGGATCCGGATTGGAACCAAGAATGGTTCCGAGTCATGGTTGCATGGAACGTGGTAGTTCCCAAGTGACTAGGTCATCTAATACAAAGGTGATATCTTCTTATGATTGCTAATGCTGGTTAATTGGGTGTGCAAGTTCATCCATTAAAGGAGTTTCAAATTTATAGGTATGAGGTCCTAGACTGTCTATTTTCCTTTTCTAGAATAAGTGCTAGTCACATTATGCAAAGGTTTATATTATATGTTCTAACCCTAGGTGCTTTTGTTTTCCCTGTCAAATATTTTAAGGGTTTATATTTTAGATTATAACCCTAGGCTGTAATGTATTTCCCTTGCTAGATTTATCTAGGGTTTATTCAGTTAGTTCACTTCTATAATTTTAACTCATGTATAAATATTTATCAAGGGTTTTATACCTTAGTTTTACTTCTGTATTATCTTTACTGTTTAAATTGTGTTTCCTACAAAATAGGATTTATTTCAGGTTTATTATATAGCTGTCCTTTGGCATATATACTCTACTGACATATTTCATTTGTCAGCAGAGGCATGCTATAATTAAATAGACTAGTTTAGAAGTAAGTTTTGTATCTAGAATAAAATCATAACATAGTTAACTAATCTATTAATTTAAAAAGCATAACTCATAACTATATATATATATATATATATATATAAACTAACAGATAGGAAATAGGAACTTAAATTCCAAAATAGATCAATAATTTAAATACACCTAAAAGTTAACCATAAAACATCAAAGCTAAGATAAGAACCAACGAAGATCTTTCCAGGTCTGTATAAGTAAACAATATCATAAACCAATTAACAGATCACATTTATGAGACCCTAAATGGTCCATGATATATAAATATCTATACTAATTACTTTTACAAATTATAAACAAATAAAATTATTATCAAACATTAAGAAGCTATTGCATAAAATATAACCCATACAATCTAAGAATTTCATAATCTACATAATAATAATCGTGCTCCATAAATTTCAAATCCCAACATAAATAAAAACCAGATTAATTATTTCATACATAGAAATCATTTAATAACCAAGGATTTGCATTGAGGTCACAGGAACGAATCCTGTAGACACCCATTTTCCAATTCGCATACATAAAATATGATTCCCTTTACAGTAAAAACCACCATAACATTAATACGCAGTAATCAATTTACAGCAACCATATAACAAATAACCAACACACCATTACCATATTAAATCAATAATTATGTAAGTGCAACAAGGTCGCAGGATTGAATCCCGTGGACACTCGGAATTCCCAAATCACAACCATTGCATATAATAAACCCTCAATACCATAAACAACCCAGGGTCAACTCCTGTAGGTTCCTAAATATTTTATAAAGCCATGGTGTATCAACTACACATAGGATTTAAACACAACTTAAAATCATTACACAGTGGTTGAAATACCTTTACAAATCCTTAAGCTGTAAATCCATGGTGACGACCCATAAATAAACTTCACAGTAAATTAAATAAACTATCTTATTCCCGGTTAATGAATCACTCACAACAATGAATTGCCACACAGGGTTTACACCCACGACATTCCTTAACATTTTATTTACACATTAAAAACACCAACTGTAAGTTTCAATCTATTCATTATTGCAACCAAAATGGTGGGTTCCAATGCCATTCACAATGTGTCCCCAAAAGCCATCAACGCTGGCTGTTTAAATAATCCAAGTAACTAATACAACCAACATATGTGAATACCACATAAAACACATAAATAGTAACCATAGAAGGAAACGCTGTAATATAATAAAAATTAAAAAAACAATGAATTTACAAATTACACATAGATCCAGTCAAAGTTACCAAGTTTCTCTTCATGGAAAAAACCATCATTTATGATTACATTCCATTACTTTTAAACTTAGGCCCGAAATCCATCGAAAAGCCCACAGTCAAACCCCAAAATGAAACGAAGCCTTTGAAACCAAAACTCAAGCAAACCCCAACCAGTGATGAGATAAAACTTAGTCTCAACCATGAAATAGAAGAGAGGACAAGTAGAAAATTGTTAATATCCTTATTGTAAAGGAATGGCCTTTCCCACGGCTTGTTTTCAAAGCTACAAACCATGCCACTCCTTGGCATCCCTGCAACCTGCAACCACAACAAGACAATGATAATGAGAAGTATGAAATCATGGAGTAAGCTATAGATAAACAACGAATACTGTAAAAAAAAACACAACATCTACATACCTGTCATCCAAACTAAAGTCACATTCACCATACTGCGCAGGAGCAAAGGGTAAGCAGTGATCTGCAAAATGACCAAGCCCATCGTGAGCCAAGCCCTAAGTCTGGGCTACCACAGACTCCAATGCACATTAATGGTGCAAGCCTATTGGCCATTATTAAAACCCAAACCCACTTCCTTATAGTTTGCATGCATTTCATTATCGAATGCTTCCATGGTATGCAAAGTCTTAAACCCCTTACGCATAGTTTAAAACTATGATATATTCGCCACCCAAAGATTAATATAAGGCATCAATGCTATATGTATTGCATAACCTTAGGCTGTAATCCTTAGAACTAATGCTCATCGAGCTCCTTAGGCTCCAATCCTAGGTCTGTGGCATATGATATATGCCATGGTAAATTTGTTATTTATAAAACCAAGAATTGGTCTTTAACCCAAGTTATAAACTTGTTAAGAGTAAAAATATATGTTAGTACTTTAAATAAAATAAATATGTAATACAGATAGACTAGGGTATGAACAGTTGATAATAATTACCCCAAGAACTTTAAATGTCATTAAAAATAGGTGTGGTATTGACCTTTTCAATACTACAAGTCTGTAAAGAACAATTATAAACAACCAATAGGTGTCACTAGCAGCAAGTATGAACACTAGTGACCAAACATTCATCTTTTTGTAACAAATTTATCATCACAAGGCACACCTGCATGGAAATAGATTTAGAGCACCTTAGTTCAACAAAACTAAGTAATCTCACTAGATAAGTAGAGACTTTTACCTATCATACAGTTACATGGGAGAACTAGTCCCGCAACTCCACCCAGTTTGGTTCCAGAAACAAAGTTAAGTTAGAATTAGGTATACAACATAAGCACCTATAAAATAATAATGAAGTACATAATCAAATCATCTAACATACAGATGGCGGGCGATGATATGAAGCTACCCTTGTTCCATGGAAACAGGACCGATTATCCCGATAGCTATCTCAAGCAGTTTTGACTGTTAGACAGGCCACTGACAATGATGTAAAGAAAGGACAATTAGCAAATACTCTCAAGGTTCATGTACTTAATTGGTTTATGAAGTTTATCCAAGTTCCTTAGGGGACTCCTGTAAAGACATTAGATGATATCTGGATAGGACTAATCAAGGAATTAAGAAAACTGAAGTTGGAAGCACAGTACATTACAGAGCTGAAGAAAATCAAGAAATTTCCTAATGAGACCATTTGGTATTTCGATCAGAGGTTCAAGACACTGATGGCCAGAGTCGGTTTTTCTATGAGTGATGTCCAACATAAAGAATGGTTTATCCTAGCATTGGTTTCTCTTATCTGACAACCATTGATGCAGCAAAAGATAGCGACGCAGATTGAAGCCCTAGAGATTGCGATGAAGCTCGAAGCTTCAACTATCAGGGAGAGTGCAGTCGGGATGAATCAAATTTAGGCGCAACTAGAAAACTTCACACTCCAGCTGCAGGATATCAAGAAATGTAAGGAGGAACTCAGAAATATTTGGTGTACTCGGCGTCACGGAGAGGGCCACACCAAAGATACTTTCCTCAAATTTAGAAAATATATGTTATCTGGAGCTCCAAACCCATTGAGTAGCGGTGGTGTGCCTTGGTTTCACATATTCCAAGTCTATGGACATCGACATGAGGAATGTAGCTATATGCAAAAGATGGTGTCGAATCCTGCCAATTGATACTGTTAATTCTGTCGCTCAGTCAGGTATGAGGATAGAGACTGTTAGGCATACAATATGCTTCAGGATAGAACCTATAATTCATATTTCGTGAAGGGCGAAGGCCACCACACATTCCAGCAATTGTATCCACAGCCTCAGATGTTCAGTTCTCAACCAAAACCATTGTACACACCATCGTCACAGATGCAGTTTTTTCCACCACAGCCGCAGCTGCAATTTGCACCACAACTATAGTTCATACTTCAGCAACCATATAATCAATTACCAATGGATGAGGCGTAACCTCAATACATTCAAGCAACACACTTTTTTCAGCAACAACCAAATCCCCTACCACAATAGATAGCTCAGCCACAGTGGCCACAACAAGGAGGATTCTGTGGAGGATTCTAAGGCAGAGGAGGGGGATTTGGACAAGGAGGGGGATGAGTTTGTGCACCTATCCAATGTTATAATTTTGGAGTATTTGGGAATTATCAGAGAGACTTCCCACACTTGTAGTTCTCATGTACGTATTGTGCAGTGATTGATCATACCGTGGAGAAGTCCCCACAGTTAATCGCAAGATGGAAAACAAGAAAAATTATGTAGTTGCAAAATCAATCCCAGTTGCAAACTCATAATCAGCTACTATCCCAGAACCAGTTATAGAGCCAAGCCCAAAATCAAGTTCTTCTCTAGAATCAAACTATGAATCAGCCGATGAACCCACCAGTAAACTAGAATCCACCACTGGCTCAAACTCCACCGATGAACTAGACTCAAGGTCCAATAGTTGCAATGATTTTAACAGAGCCCAGAACAGAGGATGTCGATGTCACCACTGTCACTGATGGAGGTGCGATGATGGGAGATGGTGTACCCCAGCCGCAATTTCGATTATCTTGGAATAATAAAGCAACATTTGATATCACGACCAAAAAAGAAACGTTTTTTGAAAGTTGGGACGTGATCGAATGAAATATTGGTAAGTCGCCTTTCTATGAAATTCCATTTGCCTTTGATTTATCCTTCAAAACAGGAACATCACAATAGCATGGTACCTTACAGCAGATCTTTGAGAAATTCTTAGCACTGGCATGAGATCGCAAGGATATTCTTGAGCTTGAGAGGTTGTTGTATCATCTAGGAAAGGAGATGAAGGAATCCATAGTGAAATCCTTACATAAGAGAAAGACAGGTAAATAGATGTGTATGAATATCCATATTGGGGACAATGAGGTGGACTCAATCATCCTGGACCTAGGATCAGATCTAAACATCATGACTAAGCAGACATGGTAGAAAATGGGGAGCCCAACATTGGGTTGGTCCCCTGTGCAGTTGCGATTGGTGAACCAAGCTAAGGTGTAACCAATTGGATGGGTAATTAATATATGAGAACATAAGCTGACTTTGATGTGATTGAAGTTGTTAATGGGGAAGGATCCTATCCCGCACTTCTTGAGATTCACTGGGCCAATGACAGCATGGCAATGATTAATTTTGAGAAGTGAATGATGACATTAAAAAACTAGTACATTTGAGTCATCACACCTACGATCCAAACAAAGGATGAAGATACATTGAACCCATCAAGGATGAAGTTGTTAAGGGGTAGGATCATGCTTACAAAAGCTATGAAGACTATATCTACTCGACTACCAAGGGAGAACTTGGTTGGTGCAGTACTATCTATGCGTCCTCTGATTCTGATGATGCACTCAAGAATTGGAAAAATGGCATGCATGAGGTATCCTTTAGAAAGTGTGGTATAATTACATAATGTCTGTGTCATGTTGCAACTGAAATTGTTGAATTTCCATTATATGAAGGGCTAGCATATTTTTCTACATTCTTAACAGTATTTGAAGAGAGAGTCTCAGTGCCACAGTGAATGTTGGAACTAGAGGAAGCACTGACGGCTACTCCAGCCCACTGGTGGGAAGCTCAAAATAAAATGATTACCATATGGACATAGTGTTGTAGGATGATGATAGTCTGTTTTCGTACTATAGAAGTGTACCACACTCAGAAGTATGATTGGAAGAATGACCCTAACATCCATTTGGCAGAGTGTCAAATACTATGGGCAGCATGACCAAAGGATGAATGGGTCCATGCCTTTATTCATACCTTGGATGAAATGTCGAGGTCCTGGTATGTATCCATAGATCTGTGTAGATAAATAAATACCTAGGAGGAGTTGACGGTTTGTTTTTCTCACAGTTTTAGTTTCGTAGATGCCAATCTTGATGTCCACAATGCACTTCAGATCATGTGGGATGTAGTCTTGAAAGTTGTGCCAGTCACATATCCTATGGATCCACGTGCGCGTTAACACATGAAATCGATGATGGAATTTCATAACATGTCTAGTGAGCCAGAGGATGATGATGAGTTGAGAAAAATATTAATATTCTAGAGACTAAAGGGAGTCAAGATGTCACAGCATCAGATGTGCCAACCAATCCCATGAATCAAGTGCTAAATATTAAGAAAGTTAACATTGGGACGGACGATAATTCGAAGTTTGCAAATGTTGGGGACTACTTGGATGAGGAGACCATGGCAAAGATCACAGATCTCCTTCATGAGTTTCAATATTTGTTTCTGACAAAATTCTCAGAGATGAAAGGGATATTGAGCATCCTAGGGAAAATGAAAATCCCACTGAAGCCAAATTCCAAACCAGTGCGACAGAGACCATATTGTCTAAATCCACGATAGAAATATAGAGTCAAAGCTAAGCTTGATCATATGTTGGATGCTGGAATCATCGAACCTATTGAAGAGTCAAAATGGATCAGTCATATGGTGGTCCAGGATAAGAAAACTAGTGAAGTTTAGATCAACATCGACCTCAAGAAACAAAACGATGTAGGTATGCATGACCCATTTCAAACACCATTCATTGATGAGGTACTTGAAGGAGTAGGGTGTCAAGAAATGTACTCCTTTACAAATGGGTTTTCGGTTTATCACCAGGTCATAATCACCAAGGAGGATTAACATAAAACAAAATTCGTCAATGAATGGGGATGTTTTCAATATACAGTGATGCCTTTTGGATTGAAGAATGCCCCTGTGGTATTCTATCGGGTCATTGTTGTTGTTTTCAAGGATTTCATTCAAATTTTTTTATAGGTGTACATGGATGATTCGATAGTGTACGGTCTAATCAAGGATCATTTGGCCAACCTTCAACTGATGCTCGAAAGGTGTCGCCAACACCAGATCATGCTGAACTCCAAAAATTGCATTTTCTATGCCCCATTTGGCATACTGTTAGGTCATATTGTGTGGAAGCAAGGGTTACTGGTTGACCCTACAAAGATAGATTTCATTCTCAGTTTTCCCCCATCGACTAACATAAAGATGCTTCGGGAAAAGTTGGGGCACACAGGATATTATCGCAAATTTATCAAAGGCTATGTTGTGATCACTACCCCTATCAAGACATTATTGAAGAAATATGCTCTATTTGAATGGATTCTATAGTGTCAGAGTAGCTTCAGCATGTTGAAGACCAAGGTGGCTTTGACACCAATAGTTGTATTCCCATATTGGAAAAAGAAGTTCCACGTTCATGTTGATGCATCTTCTGTTGCCCTAGGAGTAGTGCTCACACAACTAGATGACGGTGACTTGGATCACCCTATTTCTTTTGCGAGTCAAAATTCATCATTCGCAGAGAATAATTATACAACCACAAAGTGCAAGGGTCTATCTATGGTTTATGCATTGCAGAAATTCAGGCATTATCTTGTAGGAGGTCACTTCAATATGTTTACTGACCGTTCGGCTTTAAAGTATCTGGTCAATAAGCATGTGTTGGGGGGGGGATGCATATGCTTACTCCTCTTTCAGGAATTTGATTTCGAGATCATCATGAATTCAGGTCGCTTAAATTACAACCCCAATCATTTGTCCAAAATTGAAATGGGTGAGGAACCTACTAACATTGAAGATGGACTGCCTAATGTGTAGTTGTTTCGAGTAGACATGGAAGATGACCATTATGCTCCAATAATCCAGTTCTTAGCAATGGGAGTCACACCAGAAGAACTTTCCACGATTCAAAAGAAGCAGTTGGTGATTTAAGCTTCTAATTTTTCAGTTGATTATTGGACACTTGTATAATATGGGACTTAAAATTTTGCGGCGATGTGTCCTACCACATGAACAATTGGAAGAAACACATGGCGACATAGCTAGGGGAAACTATGGAGGAAAGGATACCAAGAAAAAGGTGCTTTTCATAGGGCTTTGGTGTCCCACTCTTCATAATGATGTGGTAGGTTATGCGTGGAGCTACGATGTTTCTCAATGTATTGGAAAACCATCCCAGCAGGATCAAATGTAGCTCGTACCCCAGGTAACTTTTCAACCTTTTGATAAATGGGTGGTATACTTTGTGGGTCTGATCAATCCACCTAGGAAAAGAACTGGTGCATGCTACATAATCACTACAACTGACTATCTGACATTATGGGTAGAGGCTGCACTAGTTGTGGACTGTATTGTAGCAATGGTAGACAGATTTCTACTTGAGAGAATTGTGATGCAGTTCGGGTGCCTGAGAATATTGACGAGTGATCAGGGTAGTCATTTTATCAACCGTACAATAAGATCACTAACAGAAGAATTGCAAGTTCAACACAAGAGAAGTACACCATACCATTCGCAGGAAAATGAAACTATGGAGACATTCAACAAAATATTGGAGCACACACTTACCAAGGTATGTAACACAAACCGATATGACTGGGATCTGAAAATTCCTGCATTGATGTGGGCCTATCGCACCACATGAAAGAGATTGATGGGGAAAGAACCATTCAAATTGGTATATGGGCAAGAGCTAGTTATGCTTATGGAATACATTGTTCCCAGTCTGCGCATTGATGATGCATTAGAGGAGACCAACTTGCAACTGATACAGCTTGAAGAAGACCGTTTAATTGCCGGTTTCCACCAGCGTGTTGATAAATACCGACAGAAGGAGTGGCATGATCGCCACATAAAGAACAAACAATTTGAGCAAGGGGATTTGGTGTTGCTATACGACAAAAAGTTCTTGAAGAATCCAGGTAAGATACAAATGCACTCACTTGACCCATATCTTGTCAACAATATTACCTCTGTGGGTGCAGTTTAGATAGAGAATTTAGATGGTGCGGTACTTCCAAAACTCGTGAATGATAGCTGCTTGAAACCCTCTCAGTTGGGGGAAGGACCACGCAATGCCTGAAGCACTGTGCACTAAAAAAAATGAAAACATGAGTAGAGTAGATAGAGGAGAGAAGGGCGTGCCAGGAGGGAGTTGTTGCGAAAGCATAGGAGTTAGTTGCATTGATTTGATATCCTAACTAAGGTAGCCTAAGGGATACGATATAGTCAAATAAACAATAAATGAAAATAGTCAGTAGGCGGTGCTTGTTGAAATGATGTGCATTTATGGATGATCCCATCGTTGGATTAACAGAATCGAAGACAAATTCAGGTGATTAATGCAGTATTTAGTCATGATAGTCATGGGTGATTTAGTAATGATGACTAATGGATTGGTTGTGTGCTATAATAAGTTCCTTAATGTAGGTTGAAAGCGCCATTTGATTTGTGTTGAGTTGAGTTGCAGAGAGCTTTTGAAGCTGAGTTTTGTTGAGAGCATTGTTTGAGTTCCATAGTGAATTAGAGGGTGTGTGTTAGGGAGGTATATTGGTCCGGCATGCTGAGAACCCTTGAAATAGTAGAGGCATTGAGTGAGAATGAGTCCCTAGAAGCCAAGCTCAACATGACCACAAAAGTGGCAAAACAGAACTTCCATCAGAGCATAAGGGGAAGGAACTCTCCAGATGAGGCCCTCTAGCTCGGGAGCAGCTGAGTCGGTGGTTTGCATAGGGATATCTGTGAAGGTTATTCAAGGGTACATTGCTCCTACCTACCCTGGTCTAAAACCTCGACGTCTGACTAAAAATTAGAAGTATCAGCCCAAAATACCATCGCTACTGGAAGGGATGACCTGTACCATTGAAATTATCCCTAGGTTAATCAAGATGAAGTATGAAGTATGACATCATCATCACATTTTTTCAGGTATTTCTTGTTTTTTGGGTAGCAGGGTCCGTCAAAAGTATGCTGAGTGGGTACTCGTTGGATGTGGAATTTAATTCCACATCCAACGAGCTCTCTCGATCGAAATTTGAGTAAAAAAATGGGGACATATATCGAAAATAGAAACAAAAAAAATAGTTTTTTTATGATACCTATCCCTAAATTTATATTAAAAAAGTGTTTAAGACCTATACAGTATTTGAAATTTAAATAAATTTCATTGGCTAACACATGATGACATGGAATTTGAATCAAAGTTAAAAGGCCCATTTTGAGTTGAAATTTCCTCTAATGATAGCGAGGTTGTTAATGGAAAATGTGAGGGTTGTAGAGAAATTATGATAAAATGTATATGATACTTCTGTTAGAATAATCAACCCATAGTTACCTACCTTAAACATTAATTAATTCATTTTTGTCTTATTTTCCTAGTTTCCTATATTCCACTCTATGTAAGTTGTCTTCTATATGTCATAGAAGTCAAAATTGCTAAAACTAAGTCATGGAGCGCTTGGGAAACCTCCTAAAAACCATATTTAGCATGTCTTGTTTATTCCATATCCTCCAAAGCACATGTCTTCTTTTTCTGCAAAGCTGCCTATTTTATTTAGAGATAAGGCAAAAGGGAAAGCAAGACTAGGTGTAGTTGTCTTGTTTTTTTCTGACATCATCCTCCATCCTTTTCTCCTAATAAAAGAATTTACAAGTTGTCTTTCCATCCCTTATTAGCTTGCCTACTTGACTTTGCCAATTCGTGGGACTCTAATTGGATTTGGAAACTGCTTTATGCAGTTATGGGGGATTTGACTAGATTTAGTAAGCCTACATTTTTACTATTCGAATGGAATCCTTATGCATTTGAATCTCTCATGTAATTATATATTTCAACAGCCTATGACTTCACAAGGTTGGCTATTGTACACTTATTCAATAAAGATTAGTGTTATGCTCCAATTTCAGTCTCCTTTGTTGGTAAATTTGCATGTTTGATTAACAATTTTGTGAGTGTAATTGTTCTATCACTTGGGTTCAATTTCCACAACTTCAACTACTAGATAGAGGAAACATATTATTATTTGAATAATTTCGAAATGATTAGCTTTAACTTTGTTGAATATTAAGTAATTGTGATAATTTGTTTCTGTGGGACTAATATGCACACTAAAGTCGACCAAGTTACAGTTAATGTTATATGATCTGGGTCAGGTTCATGGTCATTTAAAATGTCAAAATTTATTATTTGGTTCTTTAAAAGGATATTGGAAATGACATAGCCAACCAAACTACTTTGAATCCCATGAATACAACATCATTTGAGTAAAATCATGCCACTTCATAATATTGTTGCAAATAATTAGTTCTTGAACATTACAAAGATTGATTATCTCACAAACAAAAAAATATCTCCCTAAATCTTCATAACTTCTTTAGTAGTTTCTCGTTAAAGCAAGGTATTAATGCAACCATAGAGGATTAGGGATGGAAGCATTGCTTAATAGAGTATCATGGTTACTAGTTTCTTCAGCATTAAAATCACTCATTAAGAGGATATTTCCTTCATTTCTTAAACTAGAAATATTATGTTCAAGGTCATTATCAATACTAGTTTCATCAAAATTGTTCTTCTTATAAAAGCTAGAATTGATGTGTGCAAAATATCAAATTGTTGTAAAAAATATATTAGGATCAATATCTATACTCTCCATCCATATATATTGGTTGAATGAACTTTTCTTTTAAATCCTAACATCAAGGGAAATGTTCTTCCTAAAGTAACAAGCTATGGCTCTAATGCCTCAGTAACATGATCACTTTTCCATATCGACCACAAGATAAATCCTTATACTATGGGGACCTTAGATTCTTCATGCTTCGAAGTTTCATCTAGCAATATAATTTCAATTTCATTCAAAATCCAACTTAACTTAGGACCTCTATTCCATGAAAATCCCTGAAAATTTCAAGAGAAGATATAGAGGATGTCAAATACCTATTTATTATTATAATTTTGGTCTCTATCTTGGATAACAATCTTTCTATTTTTATTAGTGTGAATTTTCCTTCCTAACTCCTTTTACCTTTTGAACTTGCTTTATTTGTTCCGCTTGATCTTGTAGAATGAGGTGTTTAATTATAGATAAACCATATCCTTCTAAACTTGAAGTTTTACTCATTGAAATTTAATTTAATAGAAAACCATATAATTTGAAAAAATAAATCATAATATTTAATATTAATTTATGATACCAAAATCATTAATAATAATAATAATTTATCCTTATAATGTTAAGTTTTTAATCATGTTAAAAAAAATTTAAAACAAATCACATACCAAGTATATTACAATAATTTGAACATAATTATTGGATACTCCATTATAATTATTCTTTGAATGGTTATTGGACTTTTTTTTCCTCAATGAAGTTTAAATGTTTCATTAAAATAGCTTTTTTTTTTTAATTTTAATTTTTTTCATTTCACATTAAATTTATATATATATATAAAAAACTATTTTCTCCCTTCACCTTTAGAAACAATGTATGTGAACAAAAGAACACTAATAATGTAAAGAAATTAGTTTAAAATCAACCAAAAATTATATTTTAAATTTGTTTTGCTTAAGATTTTAAATAAACCGTAATTCATGATAATGATTAAGATGACAAACATTCAAAGTCAACTACATATTGAGAGAAATGAACGCAATCATTATATAGTTGATTGACATCGTTTTTACATTTTCAAATTTATAACATTTGTATATTTATGTCAAACAATTTTAATGATATCATTATTTTATTAATTAAATTTTAAAAATTTTACAATAAATTATTATAAATTATTATTGAAATTATTATAAATAAAAATGTTTTAATTAATTATTTATATAATCTATTATATATATATATGCTAATAAAAGTTGTATTGTAAATTTTTGGAGATGATTATAAATTTGCCATTTTTATATTGAGATATGATATTACTTATTTTACAAAATAAGAATTTAATTCTGTTCTAATGATAAATATGAATTAAACACCTTTAAAAACACATTAAAACATCTAAAAATCCAAAACTTAAAAGTCTTAATCTCACCAAAAATATTCTATATGTAAATTTAATTTCTACATAATATACATTGAATTTATTAACTTGTATTATTTTATTTTTTATTATTTCTAATTATTTTATTTATTTTATTTTTAATTTAACATGCTATTTAATTTAACATGCTTACTTAGCATATTAGTAAATTGTTATTTGTGTAACCTTCATGCAATATTTTTAAATACATTGAATTTATTAGGGTGTATTATTTTATTGTGTATTATTTATTATTTTATTCTTTTATTTTTAATTTAGCATGGTGACTTAACATATTAATAAATTCTTATTTTTTAACCTTCATGTATTATTTTTGTACGTATTTTACAGTTTTATTTTTAATCAGCATGATAAAGTAACATATTAAATAATTAATGGTTATTTTTGTAACATATTAATTAATTAATTAATAATAAATTCATCACACGTAAATAATTTTAAAATTAAGGAAACCTACATAAAAATTATTCCAGCCAACGTTTCGGACTGCCTAAAACTGAGTCCATCATCAGGGCGATCACTCAATCGTGTGATTGGGATGAGTGAAAATGAACACCAAAAGAAAATAAATACATGAATTCCCTCATTAGGTCAACTATCTTAAGTCGACATCTCCATTTCAATGTTTTTTAATTAGGTTAATAACTAGCTTCCACGTGTCATTGAGCTTCAAGCCTTCATCCCTATTTTGCGTGTTATTTCTTTTCTCAATTTCCAAAGCCTCCCTCATTCTCCTTTTGTTATATTGTTCTTCTTGTAATTTCTTCTCCTAATTAATTAATTGTTATTTTTGTAATTTAAGATTTATATTTTAATATTTATAAATTATTGCTTCTTCGTGAGCAATAAAAAAATGTCTCCTTGGCTAGTAAAAAAATTCAATTTCTTAATAAATAATTATTTTCATGTAAACATATTTTATTTTTTAATAAATAATTATTTTAATGTAAATTAAATTATACTTTTTGATTCATCCACCTAGCCCGCTAGCATGGGGCACATATTAGACATCATTCTTTGAAACCAAGACTTTTATTGTAATATATCATATCATTTTCAAGCAAAACACATCTCAAGATACACCCATGCAGACGTATAACTAATATATTAATTAATCAAATAAAATTATAATATTTTATAAAATTGATTAATAATGAAGCATAATATTTTATAAAATTGATCAAGTTAAAATTATAATATTATATATTCAGGATTAATCTATGGACTTTCATTTTGAATCATTAATACCCCCTCTTACAGAAAAAGCTTTCGACACTTCACCTGAACAAGAGATTCAACTAGATGTGATTGAGAGCATTGGAAGATTGAACCTTGGAGATAATGAAGCACCTACAATTGATTAACCTAGACCATCAAGGAAGATTTTGAAATGGGATACAAAGACACTTGAAAGTGTCCATCCATTTGGATTTGGAAAGACAAGAATGATAATTCCAACCAGACAAGAAGATGGAGGAGACATATATAACTTAGGTGATGGCATGGATGTCTCATTTGATTGTGAATTGAATTTATATGTTAAATTTGAAACAACTTCCTTTATAGAAGTTGTTTCATGTGATGAATGAAAAGAAACCATGTAGAATGCAATATACTAAATGTATATTACATTTATTAATAAATTATTAATTATTATATTAGGGTTGTAATTATTAAAATGTCATGTCTCATAATAAGAAGACATGACTATTCGAGTTACGGTCATATAGAATATTTGACCATTGCATTGTAAAAATCATGAATTTAAGTATAAAAATATATTTATTTATCTAATAAGATAAATATGTAAGGTGTTACCTTACAAGTGGTATCATAGATTTAGGCTCGACTCTCTGTGCACTCACGGAAAAATCGTTATCACTTCCATCATTCAAAATAATTCTATTCACTTTTATTCAATTAAGATATCGTCTTGTTTCATACATTCACCATCTCCTCTCCACCTTCTTGAATCACCACCATCATTCTCTTTCACGGGCCACACCCTTCCATGCCTTCTCATCAATATATCTCCTATGGTTCCTTGCAACCACGCTTGGTTGCATTTCAGTCCTCACCTCCTATGCCACCACCTTCACTTGTCTTCCCAGCTCCTGCACACTCCCTGCATTAACTCTACACTCCCTACAACCCTCGTCCAGCTCCAATCCTCCACATAGTGTGCGTTCCATTAGACTCTCCACACATCCCTTATTTTGTTACACATGCTCCCATGCAATTGTTGTCCTAGATCCATATCCCCTTCTCATTGTTCTCCACCCTCTCAGTCCCCGACTCCACTTTCGCTGCTCCTCTCCCTTAACAACCAATCCCTCCAGTCCATAAATCCTACCTTACCTCTCTGCGTTGCACCCACATATTTCCTTTCAAGCCATTGTTCCCCTTACACATCTTCTCTTTCATCTCCACATCACTCCATGAATGCTCACACTCACTTTTCATCCTCTTTCCACCCACAATCACTCCCTTGATGCGCTCCCTCTATCCATTCAATGTTCTCACAATCTATCTCCTTCACTACACGCCATTTCTTAATAACCATCTCTCATCCCTTGTTTCTATCCAATGTTTCCATCTCTATTCATGTCCTCCTTGTCACACCTTTCTTGGCTCACTACTACATTTCAATCCAAAATCCGATGGAAAAATCCGAAGGCGTGTGGATTTCTCTTTTTAAACTTACCAAAAATCACAAGGATACTTTTTTTTGTAATGTGGCCACAAGCGTTGGTGAAGCGATGGCTATTCTCATAACCATCAGTTAAGCATCGGTTATGCGACGGCTATTCTCATAAGCGTCGCTTAAGCAACGGCACCTTTAAATTGGAACCCGACGCTTAGGTTCCTTTTAATTGGTCAACTATTTAACATGGAAAGCGCCATCGTATATCCGACGCTTAGGTTCATTTCCTACACACACTCATATAAATAGATGTAGGCCTAGGTTCATTATCTCACACACTCACTCTCGCACTTATCTCTTGGACAAGAAATGCAAAATTCCTAAGGGCTTGTTTTTTGGCCTTGTGCTTTTGTGGGGATCTTCCCACTTGGTCTTGGATTTTGGTCTTGCTCTTTGGTGACTTCTCTCTTGAATTATCTCTTGGTTAATAATTTCTTGGTTTAGGGTTTGGTTTTTGGCCTTGTGCCTTTGTGGGGATCTTCCCACTTGGCCTTGGATTTTGGTCTTGCTCTTTAGTGACTTCTCTCTTGAAGTATCTCTTGGTTAATTTCTTGGTTTAGGGTTTGGTTTTTGGCCTTGTGCTTTTGTGAGGATCTTCCCACTTGGTCTTGGATTTTGGTCTTTCTCTTTGGTGACTTCTCTCTTGAAGTATCTCTTGGTTAATTTCTAATTGGTTTATTCTTGGTAAATCTTTCTTGGAGAACCTTTGTTCTCTTGTGTTAGGGTTTTATACCCTCACTTAGGGTTTTCTCTTGTGGATTTGGCTTTGACTCTTGTGGAAAAGAAGATTCATGGTATACTTGGTTTTGTCTTGAGTTAGGGTTTACCCTCACTTAGGGTTTGCTCTTATGGATTTGGCTTTGACTCTTGTGGAAAAGAAGATTCATCATATACT
>LPNX011157094.1:34149-68287 GCA_001517045.1 Pseudotsuga menziesii
TCTGGATTTGGCTTGGACTCTTGTGGAAAAGAAGATTCATCATGATATACTTGGTTTTGTCTTGAGTTAGGCCAGTTTACGCTCACTAATTAGGGTTTGCTAGGGATTTGGCTTTGACTGTTGTGGAAAAGAAGATTCATCATATACTTGGTTTTGTCTTGAGTTAGGGTTTACCCTCACTTAGGGTTTTCTTGAAGTGGATTTGGCTTTAACTCTTATGGAAAAGAAGATTCATCATATACTTGGTCTTGTCTTGAGTACTTAGGGTTTACTCATGTGGATTTGATTTTAACAATTGTGGAAAAGAAGACTCATGATATACTTGGTCTTGTCTTGAGTTAGGGTTTACTCGTGTGGATTTGGTTTTAACCATTGTGGAAAAGAAGACTCATTATATACTTGGTCTTGTACTCTTGAGTTAGGGTTAACTCATGTGGATTTGGTTCTAACCCTTGTGGAAAAGAAGACTCGTCATATACTTGGGTTTTCTAGTACTTTGTTCTTAGGGTTTGAGTAATAAAATGCCACGTAACAATAATGTTACAGGTCATCAAGATCCAAAACAAAATCAACAATTGCTTGCTAGGTTGTGGGATGGAGTGGAAATAAGGGGTGATGGAAAATGTTATTGTCCTTGCAGTTGATGTAGGGGCTTTAATAAGAGAAGGTTACTGATCGCAACAGCTAAAAAACATTATAGGGAACATGGACATGTTGAGGGGGGCATGAATATCATCCATTGGTAAGTCAATATAATTCATGATTATATATCATGCAGTCTTTATATTGAGAGTTTTTGTAATTGTTTATTGTATCATTTTTATTTTTGTTACTTAATCGACATGACCAACGTTCTTTGTTTGATGTTTTAATTGTAATTATAAAGCAAGGGCATCCTAGGGCTGTTCCGAACATGGCGAATGTGGTAATTGTGGAACAACTAGCGCAGGAGGAATGTCAATATGCAGGTCCTGCGAATACTGATCATGATCAAGTTAATGATGATATGGAATTAGACGATGATCATGACGATAACATAATTGAGGATGATGGTTCAAATACATTAATCAATGATGCATTTAATGTTAGAATGGATGATGATCAACATCATGCGCCGCCAATTGATGACTTTGAAGATCTTCATGATTTACCTACACTTGAGAAGGCAGACGAACCGCTTTTTGAAGGCTCCTGCATAAGTGTTCTCTCTGTTGTGTTGCTGATAATGAACTTGAAGGTTATGAATCATTTTTCAAACACAGCCATCATGCTGGTGTTAAGGTACATATGTGATTATATGTTTAATCGATCGCATATATATGATTTGATTTATGTTTCTATAATATTTGTATTGGTATATGTACTTCATCATAAAAATAATAAGGATGTATTTGTTGTCGTTAATATTATGCTCTTCAAATATTTATATTAACCATTTTTTTTAAATTTATTGTAACAACTTATGCTTTACTGACTTGGCAAGGCTTGAATACTTTGAAACATGGCAAGTAAGAAATAATACCATAGATTTGTATGTGCACACATTGAAAACAAATGGCTTATCAGATAAGCCACCAAAAAATAGTATATATGATCATGTACACGCATGAGAATGTAAAACTAATGGCCTAAGGCCCCTTGATTTGAAAAGAATAAGTAAAAATGCAGGTTGAAGATATTTTACCTATTAGTTTGATATTTCATAGCCATGGGGATTACCTATTGGTTTGATATTTTTATAGCCATGGGGAATAGTCAAAATGTTCTGCAATTAGAAAATTTCCCCAATTTTTTTGGACTATATACAGGTACATTATTTCACTCATTGCTCTACACTGGTCATCATAAATGTTATGGTGCTTCTCTTCAACGTCAGAAATGCCTCATTGCTTGTCAAATATTTATATCTCCAATATTTAATGGACTCAAGTCATACCTTATATTCTTGCATGGCATTTCTTAGCGAATGACAAGATATTTCACCATGAATTAAATGCTTAAAATAAATCTATATGACCCCTCGATGAAACAGTTAATGGCATGCCATAAGAATGAAAGCTATGTCAAATTATCCAAGGGCCAAACAATATGAGAACAATTGACTACCTGTACAAAGGATTGTAGCACCACTAACTTCAAAACTAGTACATGGGTTTTAATTGAACTTCCATTCCTTTAGATCAATGAAGGCCTCGCTCACCAGTTGATACACTTAGATGCAAGAGATATATAGATTCATCATCATCATATTTGGGTGGAATTATGACATTCTTTCTTATTTTAGACTCTCGGTACTCTAAGTAACCCATAGCCACAACACCAAATAGAAACCATAGAATTAGATCCGAGTTAATCCCTCTCACATTGTCGCCACCATATCTGTCTCCAAGTTGTATCATTCCACTTATAAGAGCTATAATCCCAATACAAGTGCACTTCTTTCAGTAGCTACATGCAGGTACTCCCACAAAATTCTTTTTGAGGAAGATTGCTCCCCTGCAACAGCTTTCTTAGGGCACAAGTAAGCATTGACTGGCTTCTAGCATGCAAAAAACATAGCTGCCACACCAAACTTCACATGCAGAGATTCTACGTGAAATCCTTTGAGTTCAGCTGCAACAAAAAGGAATCCAAGTAGCATCACAACTATACCAGAATATTGCAAATTTACATGGATCTAAAACCAACCATCTCCTTTTAGGTTTCTTAAATATCCTCCTACCAATACTCCTCCGAGAAGCAGAATTTCCGATGCTAGGAACATCATAAATCCATGAACCGTTAAAACAGGGCAAAGTGCTTGGTCAACCTCAGCTGCACCTCTCATCAAATGCACTAACATTGCTCGACTACTTGTGTTGGGGATTCAACCTTAAAGGTCCTTAATTTTGGCAACTCTGCGGTTTTGGTGCGAAGCTTGTAAGCGGAGTTGCGGTCCAAAATAGTCTTACCGGCTTCGGGGTTGGGTCGAAGCCCCTCTTTTTGTAAATCTCCCATGGTTTTTGGGTACCCATCGTTTAATCCCATGGTATTGTAATAGTGCACTTGTATAAATAGGAACTTATGTAAAAGAGTAGAAAAGGTTTTTGTGTATGTCAATGTGATGCGAAGAAGCTAAGGCCTATTTTGGGTTTAAGGTTAAGTCCCAACTGAGTGCATGGATGACCTCTGCAGCTGAGTGCATAGAGGGTTTTAGGTTAAGTCCCAGCTGAGTGCGTGGACGACCTTTGCAGCTGAGTGCATAGAGGGTTTTGAAGAAAGGTTCTGCAGCTAAGTGCGCAGTTTCAGGTCATTGAGAAGATCTACAGTTGAGTGCAAAGATCAGAACTATAAGGCCTATTTTGGACCGCAACTCCGCTTACAATCTTTGCACCAAAACCGTGGAGTTGCCAAAATTAAGGACCTTTAAGGTTCGAGCCCCAATAGCTTGTTTGAGAATGCATATTTCTGTCACTCAAGCATTGTTTAGACCAAAGGACACCAGTAGCCCAAACAATTTTCAATGGTAAAGACGGATCTATAATATTCTTGCATTCTACTCTTCCACTTCATCACAGATCCAAAGGGCGAGTGAATTGAAATGTAATAATTCCATTCTCAGATTTGCATCTTACATCTGACAATTTTTCTCTTGTAGGATGCACACTTAAAGAATCCTTCCCACCAATCCAATATGATCTCACACTCCCATTTCAAATTCCATCAACCCACCCCACATAAGCAAAGCTATTCACCATCCCAACACCTAAACCAATTGGTATGTAGCCACTTTTATGCTCTCCCCGGACAACAAAATATATTGAAGTTTTTGATAAAGTCCAAAATGATGTTACTTGTTGATCATCTAGAAAAACATTGTTATTTTACATACTAGATAGCCTACTATCGACTACTTTCACCTTCCAACCCATCTTCTTTTCAAAATATGACTCATAGATGGATTGATCGGGTGTGTTCCGATCTGCTTTCCACGTTAGCTCCAAAGGATTTGCAGGCACCCCATGGGCTTATTCTCCACCCACGGAGATAATTTGCATTTTATTTCTGGATGCAGCCCCACCAATAGGATTGGAAGTAATACAAAATGCAACATCATGCCCGGCCTGTATTGAGAATGTAACTGGTACAACCATTTCAACTCTCAAAATAGGATCCTCCTTAGTGCTTATATACAAAACCTTCTATGGGTTTGGTGGGTTAGGATAATGCACTGAATTTTCTTCTCGAACAATGAGAGGGGATTTCCCATCTGCAACAATTAAAGTACGATCATCCTCTTTGTTTTCTTCCTCTAAAGGTCCCGAACATTTGTCTATGCTCATGAGACTGAGGCAGGTATAAAGGTCGAAGACTATTCGGTAGCCTCATCAAAACTAGATCCCAAATCACAGTCATATTATCAGTGGCATTCACCGAGACATCAAATTTTGTATCTAGGCTTTCAAGAGGCCTCTAGTAATGGACAAGAGATATGCCATCTTGTCTTTAACTATAAACAAGTTTCATGTTATTAACATTGATATTTCCATCATGATTGGCATAAAGAAAATATGGAAAGACTCTCGACGGAGGTCCATCTTTGTCCAACACACATTCAGTATACTTAGTAATATAGTAATCATCTGCAAAAGGGTCGCCTTGGTCACTAAATCCAACCACCGTGACATCGGATCGACAATAGAAGTTACCCTATGACCCTAGATGTGCCCATCCAAATGCCATGTAATGGAATTCAGTTACAACTGCTTCAAGTCTAATATGAATTACATCTCTGTTTCTATTCAAAGACCATCACAAATGAAAATTGGGTGCAAGTTCTATATAGTTGTCGAACATCACCAACTGTTTGGCACCCCTTTTAACCCTTCCACCTGAATATGCAGATCCATTTGGGCTTGATTTAGAAGGAGAAGGGGTCGGGCTCGGAGAAAAACCTTCATAACCAGAATATTCATTCGCAACTTCCAGCAAGACATGACCAAAATCTAACGTTGTAGCCATGTCCCATACTCCCAGAACATTAAACTGGTCCAATGTATAATTAGTCAATCTAACCACCATATAATCATTCTTATAGGTTCTACTCAGCTTCTCATCTAATATAATAAACCCATTAGTCAAATTCTCAAAATAATCCTTATAGGTCCCCCATGAATAAACCTTGACCCCTTCAATCATATCAAATTTGGTCACCATGAAGGAGCAACCATCCAATACACTGATCACCCCTCCGAGCTATCGAGGGTGCAAAACCCTACCATGGAGCTATTTCAAAGAATCTACATCTGAAAAACTTCCCAACATTCCCAAACCCATGAAAACTATGATCTAGAAAAAAAATAGCAATCTCCTCATGTTGAACTCCATCGACGAATCTCACCATCCCAGTCAAGAGAGATACAAACACGCTAAAATAAATTCAAAGGAAAAAATGTCTATGCCGCCTAGAAATTGAAAATATTCACATGAAATTATCAAATTTTAATGGTTTCCCCTAAAAAATTTTGCAGTTGAGACATACCTTTAGGTACATGGAGAGATCTACCGCAAATTGGAACTTAATTTTAGCAAGACTATTTGATGAGCCGATCTATGTTGCATAGATGAAGACTAGGATAAAATGCTCTATCGAAACCTTAATGTCATTGTTGATCCCGATGCTATTATTTTTGGTGTTTATGAAGGTCATGTCTATGGCCTTGGCATTCACCATGGCCGAAGTATTCCACAAAACTCTTCAATGACAACAGATCAAAAGCTCCAGTGATCAAATTTGAGGGGTGGGTTTTAATTTCGATTGGAAGGGAATTTATTCTGGCATCCCTTCAAAGATGAAGTGAAATATTGATCCAGATTTATGCAGGAACTCAATAGAATACACAAATAACCATAGAAACAAATATGCAGTGGAAATAACACTTCATTTCATCAATCAATAACTGAAACTTGTTTACATACAGAATGGAAATAAACTAGCTAGAGTGGTGGTAGCTTATCTCTGAAAAGAAATGTGGTGGCTACATGCCTATGAAGTCCCTATTACAATGAGGCTCGAAGGCCTATATATTATTGAGAAACAATGGAAACCCTACACATCCAAAAACCTAACCCTAGGAGGTGAAACACCTTAATGTGGGCCCCATTGGGTGACTTGGTACATCAAGTTCCCGGGGTTGTAAATTTAGCATACTACCTTTGTTTGATGCGCATGATATATCATTAGAATGATATGTTTAAGGACTACATCCATAAATGGAAAATATTGAGTCTGGAATGGACTCATATTTGCCCCACCATTCGATGCCAAACATTAGAGGAAATTTGGGGTCTAAAATAGGCCTTTTAAGAAAACGTGCCAAAATAAGTTTTTGTGAGTTGGAATTCAAGAACCAATAGAATTTCAATAAACTAAGTCAACCATAATGGTTGAATTGACATATTTGTCATTAAAAAAAACTACTTTTTGTGTTCGTATTTTCGACATATCTCCCTGTGTTTTTACTCAAATTTCGATCGGGAGAGCTCGTTGGATGTGGAATTTGATTCTACATCCAACAAGTACCCACATTGCATACTTTTGACGGAACCCTCTACCCCAAAAATAAGAAATACCTGAAAAAAACGTGATGATGACATTTTTCATCATCATGTTTTTTCAGGTATTTCTTGTTTTTGGGGTGGAGGGGTGCATCAAAAGTATTCAGTGTGGGTACTCGTTGGATGTGGAATCAAATTCCACATCCAACGAGCTCTCCTGATCGAAATTTGAGTAAAAACACAATGAGATATGTCAAAAATACGAACACAAAAAGTAGTTTTTTTCTTTCTTCCTCCAAAATTAATCAATATTATATTATTATTTTAACTATTATTTTATTATTTTCCTTAGGAGAGCCATTTTAGACCCCAAAATTCCTCTAATGAAAAACGTCGTTCTGGGCCTCAAAATGGCTCCAGAAGTTTAGGACCCGAAAACTACCAAAAATAGTAAATTGTGCTACAATTAAGGAAACTAAAAAACTAAAAGAAAATATGGTGCGGGTCCAAGAGGAATAGGTGGGTGTCCACCAATATCCTCCCAGATCATTCCTCCCCCCTTAGGAAGCAATGGTCCACATTGCGTTGAGTTCCTCCATGAGATGAGGAAACTTCTGTTGAACTTGGTCCCTGGTGAGCCAGTTTCCCTGGTGAAGGAGTTGGCCTGCTTTGACAACTCGATATAGTTGGATCTTCTGCTGGAGGGTGTTCTTGATATGTGTGTCCATAATTCGATCAGTGGTGTCTTGTTCCATGCAATCGGGTTTTAACTCTATTGGTGTGAGTTTTTCTGCCACGTCTGATGTGTCCAGTAGAGGTGGAAAGTAGGGCCAAAGGCGGTCCACATTGAACACTGGGTGCAGACCAAGGAATGGTGGAATACTGAGCTTGAAGGCATTGTCCCTAATAGCCTTGGTGATGGTGTATGGCCCATATCGGAGTGGGCTAATCTTGTGGTGGGGTCCAGTGAGGCGCTCCTTCTTCAAATGTAGCCACACTTTGTCACCCACCAGGAAGTTGTGTTGCACCCGATGTTCATCATGTCGCTACTTGTACTTAGCATTGGATCTGTCCAATATGTCATGAACCTGTTGGCGAATGTGTTGAATGTGCTCAATGAAGCTATTTGATTTGGAGACTTCAGATTGGATATGAGCTGAATCAGCCTGAGTAGCTGCAAATGGCATGGTTACGTCAATGGGACATAGTGGCTGGAATCCCAAGCCCACCTAAAAGGGGCTGTGGTTGGTTGAGCTATGGAGGGCCTGGTTATAGTTATGTTGTACATAGGGGAGGCTCTCATCTCAAGTGCATGGATGCTTTGAGTTTTACATGTGCAAAATGTGTACGATCAACTTGTTGACGACCTCTATTTGGCCATCAGTCTGGGGATGGAAAGCTATGGAATTTGTGAGCTTGGTGTCTAGCATTGACCATAGGCTAGACCAGAACGTAATAAGGAACCTGTTGTCCCGGTCTGAGATTATAAACTGTGGAATCCCAAAGTGTACCCACACTCGTTCAAAGAAGAGTTTAGCAGTGGCTTCTACTGTGATATTCTTCTTGCAGGACGCCATTATGGCCATCTTTGAGAATATTTCAATGACCACAAACACACAATCATTGTTGTGCTTAGTAGAAGGAAGGCCTGACATGTAATCCACGGAGATGGATTCCCAAGGTCGACTAGGGGTAGGAAACAGAGTATAGAGGCCTTGCTTATTGATGGATGGTTTGGCAATGGCGCAGGAAGTGCAGGATCGGATGTACTTCCCGATGTCCTGTAGAAGATTCGGCCAATATAAATACTTCTGCAGTACTACCACTGTTTTCTCGACCCCGAAATGCCCAGCGACCGGACTGTAGTGTGCTTCCCAAATCATATTGGCACGCTCACATAGTAGTACATCCTAGAGGTGAAATTTTGGAACTTGGTTTCCCTCCAAGAGCATTTGGTATGTGTGGCTGAATTCTGGATTGCTCTTGTAGAGAAGCGGTCAATCAGAATTTTCGTGCCCATAAGAGTTGAGCACAGTCGCTATCGCCATGATTGGTGGTCAATTGAGGCAGTCTGCAACATTATTGGTGCTCCCCTTCTTGTACTTGATGTTCAAATGAAACTGTTGTAGATATGTGGACCACTTCTGATGGCAATCGTTCTATAACTTCCATTGTGTATGCATGAAGTGCAGGGGTCGGTGGTCTGTGTGGATGATCGTTTCCTTCCCCAAAATGTAATGCTTCCATTGTTGACAAGCCTGTATAATGGAATACATCTCTTTGTCATAAGTGGAATATTTGCAAACAGTTTCAGACAATGTCTCACTGTGATATACCACTGGATGCCCTTATTGAGTAAGGACTGCACCAATAGCATAGTCGGAGGCATCTGTCTCGATCTCAAATGGTTGTTGCAAGTCTGGTAATGTGAGCACTCAGGCACAGCATAGGCGATGTTTCAATTCTGCAAATGCCTTCTGTTGAGTTTCTGACCAAAATAATTTTGCTTTCGCTCCTCCCTTGGTGACTTGATATGAGAGAATCCCAACACGAACATGCGGTAGAAATTAGCAAGGCCCAGAAAGCTGCGAAGCTCTATTAGAGTAGTTGGGGCTAGCCAATCCCGAATGACTTGGATCTTGGTTGGATCCATGTGTACCCCATAGTCATCAATAATGTATCCCATATATTGAACCTAGGTCATGCAAAAAGTGCACTTTTCCAAATTGGCACACAACTTGTGCTGCCGCAATGTTTGGAGGACTTGTCGGATGTGGTGGAGGTGCTCTTCCCAAGTCTGGCTGAAGATTAGGATTTCATCCAAGTACATTACTACAAATTATTTGGTGAATGGCCACAAGATGTCGTCCATCAGTATCACGAAGGTTGCAGGGGCATTCATCAGCCCGAAAGGCACAACCAACCATTCGAAAAGGCCCTCCTTGGCTTTGAAGGCAGTCTTCCACACATCGGTCAGTTCGATCGGTACCTGGTGATACCCAGACTTTAAGTCGATTTTGCTAAAACATTTCTCCCCTTTAAGCTGGTCCCGGAGGTCATCAATCCATGAGATTAGGTACCTATTCTGGAAAGTGATCTTGTTCAGCTCTCGATAGTCAATAAAGAGTCTCCAAGTCCCATCCTTCTTCTATACCAACACGATCGGGCTCCCACAGGGCGATGAACTTGGCCAGATGTGACCCTTCTATAGAAGATCCTAAATTTTCCTCTTGATTTCATCATTCTCCAGAACAGAACGATGATAGATCGGTCCATTGGGCAGCGACGCACCTAGGGTCAGATCGATGGGGTGCTTGACCTAACAATGGAGAGGCACCCTGGTGGGTGAGGTGAATATGTCTTGATACTCCTCCATGACCTTGTCCATTTGTTTTTGTCATGCAGAGGAGCCCTGTCTAAAGGTTGTGGTAATGATCTTCTTCTTTCCTTGAGGGCGGATCATCAAGAAAACAAACTTTCTGGTTTTGGAAATGAGCTTACTGCATTGTTTTGCAGTAACCAAAGAGATAGCGGCAGGGGGTGGTACCTCTGGTATTCTGTACAAATTATTTCCCAACGTAATAATAACAGCACGAGGCTGGGACTCATACATAGCATGTCACTTCCATAAGTATGGTTGACCTAATAATACATCACAAACATCAAGAGGAGCAATATCACATAATACCTCATCGGTGAAGGGCTTGATGTTGTAGGGAAGTCGACACTGCTGGCTGACGTGGAGATCTCTTCCTTGGTGAAGCCAGCTGATGGTGTATGGATGTGGGTGTGTTGTGGTCAGAAAACATAACCATTTCACGACCTCTACTGAAATTAGGTTCTTTTGGCTCCCACCGTCAACAATAAATTATAGCGGGAAACCCTTTACCCACATCTGGGAGTGGAAAAGACGTTCCTTCTCCTCTGAATATTCTAGTTCTTCCTTTTGGATCTTCGTGGTGGAAATGGTGGCATTGGGATTTGCATCGATAATATTCTTCCCTCTGTCATTCCCCTTCTCGGGTTCTGATTCAGTGTCAGATTATGCATCTAATTCAGAAGCCTTTATCTCGACCACTAGTGACTACTTAGCCCGACATTCACTTGTGTTGTGAGTGGGGCTCTTATGGAACTCGCACCACTTTCCCGCTTCCTTCTTCGGATTTGTAGTGTTACTCTTTGCTTACGGATTTGGCAAGTTTTCTTGAGTCTCCATGCCTTGGTTGTGTCCTTGGTTTTGTGGTTTGGGGGCACCTTTCCCTTGCTTCTAATTCGCAGATCCAAAGTCTCACTTTTTCTGTTTGAATTTTTGCTCAATTTTGGCAGTGTACCGATATGCCATACCAAGCGAGGAGATGTCGAGGAAATCCATTACCTCCTAAATGTATCTGTGCAAATAACTGCGGTACTTCAGCAGCAAATGTTTCTCTAAATATTTGATACCCAACTTGGTGCTCAGGGTATGGAACAGATTTGTCAGCTCATGCACATCTTTATCTCTTTGTTGCCGCAGCGTAGTCCATTAGATGTACTTGTCCTCATAGCTCCCCACCAGATAATATTGTGCCTTTATGGCATCTCGGAAAGAATTCCAAGTGGGTACGACAGAGAACAGAGAGGGTTCCTCCTCATCCTTTCTCTCACAGTAGGTTTCCCAGCAGTCCTTGACATGGGGGGTGGCTTTGAGTAGAGAAAAAGTAATCTTTTCCCATTCAGAAAAGTCCTGAACCAAGAAATATCCTTCTAATAGATTCAACCATTTATCTACGACGTCTGCATCTATTCGACCATCAAATATGGGAATGTCAAAGTTTACTTGTACCTTAAAATGGGTTGCACCTCTAGAGTGGTTGCTAGATGCAGATGAGCCGCTAGTGGGAAGTCATTTAAGGATCTAGGCGAAGTTATCCATCATTGCGTTCCTTTGTTTTTCAAGGGCCTCCTCGAGCAACATTTTGATAGGATATTCTGCGCCCTCATCTTTCTTTCTGGCCCCCATTGGTGGCCATCGGGATTTGTGAGGCTGATCTTACAAAGGTTGAACCAGATCGAGCCCTAACTCTTTATACCCCACCCTCATTGGGGACATGCAAAGAAGGATTGAGAAAGAGCAGATTGCTCTGATACCACTGATCCAGATTTATGCAGGAATGCAATAGAATACATAAATAACCATAGAAACAAATATTCAGCAGAAATAACACTTCATTTCATCAATCAATAACTAAAACTTGTTTACATACATAATGGAAATAAACTAGCTAGAGTGCTGGTAGCTGATCTCTGAGGAGAGATGTGGCGGCTACATGTCTCTAAAATCCCTGTTACAATGAGGCTCAAAAGCCTATATATTATTGAGAAATAATGGAAACCCTACACATCCAAAAACCTAACCCGAGGAGGTGAAATGCCTTAATGTGGGCCCCATTGGGTAACTTGGTACATCAAGTTCCCAGGGTCATAACTTTAGGATACTACCTCCGTTTGACGCACATGATATATCATTAGAAAGATATTTTTAAGGACTACATCCATGAATGGAAAATATTGATTTTATAATGGACTCATATTTTCCCGACCATTCGATGCCAAAAAAACATTGTTTAGGGCCTCAAAACAGCTCCAAAAGTTTAGGACCCGAAAACTGCCAAAAATAGTAAATTGTGCTACAATTAAGGAAACTGGAAAACTAAAAGAAACAATGGTGGGGGTCCAAGAGGAATAGGTGGGTGGCCACCAATATCCTCCTGGATCAAATATAAATAATTTCACTTCAAATGGAAGAAGTTGAAGAAGTATAAAGTAACTAAACCTTTTCACCAAAAAAAATACAAAAAACAAATATTGTTTTTCTAAATTTTTATAATTTTAAACAATTGAGCATCTCTCATATATTTTCAATAAAACGTTTTTTGAAACATTAATTTGGCATATATGTATTATTAATTTTATAGTTAAGTAACATAACAATTGTTTTATTGTATTTTTTGGAGTTGGAGTACACTTCATTTTAAAGAAAAAAACTATTTAGACTATGTGATAACCATATTGGGGCATATGCATGATCCTCTGAATAGTGCATGTCATAGCTAGATATAGTCTTAAAGAAAAACTAAAACCATGAGAGAATTACTTACTTTTAACTATGTACAAAACAAATCCACTAAGCAAAATGAGGCAATAATAAACCTACAACCAAAATATATATATATATATATATATATATATATATATATAACCAACCAAAATCTTAATTCAAACCAGAGAGAGGAAACAATCCAAACTTGAGAGATGTAAGAATCATGGGGATTGGGAACCTAAGAAAAAATAATAGACAACTACGAGAACATAAACAAAAACAAATTCTACATACCAAGCAAGTTAGCAATGCTAGCATAACCGGGGTTGGGGCATATTCAAACAAGGGATCTTTAAACACTTAAATTGATGGGAGATGAGATCTAAGTTAGTGAAGGTATGAATGGGATATTTATTGTTAATTTTAATTAGGAGAAAGTGTAATGGAAGAATGGGGCACCACTAACATTGTCCCTGCATTGATGGGGCACCACTGACACTAACATGGTCTTTACTTGTCTTTTTATTCATCCTTCCTCTCTTTCTTTCCCTCTCATTCTCTCTCTCTTCTCCTTCATCTCCATCTCTCCATATCCCTCCTACTCTTCCCATCTTCCCTTTCTTTTATCTCTCATCTCCCTTCTTCCATTTCTCTTCCTCTCTCCCTATAGTCCCATAAATTCCATAATGTCTACTAGAGAATCATCTACCACTATAGTCAAATCAATTTTAAATAGGTTTTCCTAATGATTTTTTTTGAGTTAAAATGATGTAAACATGATGATCATCTACCACTTGGAAGATGTAACACATGATGCAAAAGTTGTGTACTTTGATGCTAATACAATTATAATAAATTAAACTACATTGCCAACATGAAACTAATGGTACTAATGATGATGTTGATACAATGCATACTAACTCTAAAATAATGCAAAAAACATGTTTGTAACACAAAAAAGACACAAAGATGACTTTGATAAGTTGTTTTCCAAACATTATTGATGCAAAGGAGATCAAACTAATACAACAAATTGATGCAAATACTTCCCTCTGTTGTAATTAAATGGCACTTCAAAGAGTGTTCATAGAAATGAGTCACACAAATCTAACCCAAAATGCGATGTCTCGATGTGCTTCACACTTTGTGTCATATCTATTTATTTATTGCAAAAAACTAGACTGCAACACTACTAAATGTGGTGCTATAACCTTGTATTGTAGTAGTGGATATTGTGTATAATGCATTTAAGAAGGATATAGACTAGTCATTTTTATTTAATAAAATAGTGTTTTCCTTAATGTTCTTTTTAGTTGTTTGCTTTTATATATGTGCTTTCTCATCGAGTTTAGTTTGATGTTGTTCTTAAGCTTACTTTTATTTTTCTTAGTTCCAACAATTTTTTTTTTCACTCTACAAGTGTGATCGTGGCATGAATTAGGCTAAGAGCACTGATGCACATAGCATGGTTAGACCATTTTTTCTGTAGATAACAATTTTCCATTTCCAAGAAACCTTAGATTCCTCGATATGGCATGCTACTAAATATTAACTTGTAGCATGCTCAAATTAACAATTAAAATACCCAAGAACTCCACTTGTGCACACTAAATGAGTTGGTCATGTGAAGTGAAAGTTAGAAATTGCGTCGACCCAAGAAATTGTGCTGACTCGGCCAACGAAATGAACAAAAATACATTCAAAGGGGTATGGATGCAAAAAGGAATCAAAATGCGACGCAATTCATAGGTTGACAATGAGATGAGGAGACACTATTAACCTATACTATAAGTGTAACAAGTACATTGTAGGTTAACCTATGCCAATTCACAACAATGTTTGTGTGTTATCATTATGATAATTCCTAATGACCATACAAATCCACATTGAAAATTTTAAATGATGGTATAACCATGACGCTTTTATATACACTTAAGGAATATGTGGAAAAAACAAACTGTAACTAATCCTTAGAGAGATGCATGCATGAGTATTTCCTTGATTCCTTCCCACTCTTTAGTTTTATCCTCAATGAGATTAAAATGAATAGACAAAGGGATGTAGAATATAAATATAAGTGATGTGGTGATAAAGGGATGTACTATGCAAATTGTTCATCCCAATAGTGATCTATTTTTCTAGACCCCCTAGGTCCAACTTTACATGATAGGATCCAATTTTCTTGTACCCCTAATTTATCCATTATTTCTCTTACATGGATTTCTTTGCAACTACATATATCAATAGGAAATGGTTTCTAGGTAGAAATGTTGAATTCAACAAACTCACCATATGACATGAAAAGAGCCAGTTCAAAACATTTTGAAAATTGAAAGTTAAAATAATAAAATATATTCGAGGATATACTCCTTACTATGAGAAGGTAAAGGAAAATCACATTTCCACGCTTTAGATATGTTGAATTTCAAAACTAACATATCCATATTTACCCATGATATCAAAGACTATGATCATTATACGAGATATTTGGTTTGTTTCAATGCTTTTATATAATTGAATGCATATTCAAAAACCCCTAAGGATTTAAAATACTCACGAAAAGTAAATGAAATTTATGAATAGAGATATGTTGTAGTGTAGCTTTAGTGGAAATAAAGGTTAATGTTAAACAAGATTCCCCTATATAATACAAGTTAGGAATCCATGTATAAAAAATACATATTCTACATATTAGCAAGTATGTTAGAGAGTTGGAGTGTTATCCTATGCATATATATTTAATTTAGAGATTATTATTTGTGTCTCTTCCTATGTCGGTTTTATGCATGTATATTTTCAAAATGTTCATGTCAAGTCATGTATATATTTTATTACACCAATTTTTGCACTTAACTTAGTAGAATGTTGTTGTAATATATCTATAGGTTATACATATTCTAGTGTAGATTTCTCAAATGATGAAACTATACATAGGGAAAGAGAGTAATATGAGAGAAGAAAAGGAAACATATCCCAATTAATGAAGACAATACCATTGACAAGTCATTGATGAGTTGTAATTACATATTTTAAGATTTCATAAAGTATTGAAAAATGTGTATTTATTTTACAAAGAGTTGCATTTATAATTCAAATTATTACTTATTGTAATGTGTTTAATGTTGTGAAAAAGATTAATTAAAAAACTAACATCATTTCTAAAGATTATAACAAAAATAGAAAGAGACCTAGATATGGGCTACTTGTATTGAATGTAGTGGGGATAAAATTATAGCAGTCTTAGTCGTAATAGATGTAAACATGATAGACATGGTATGATATGTCATACATTTTTTAGAGAAATTTAGAATGTAATTGTTATCTAATATACTACATTTTTTGTCACACTTATTTATTCTGTTACGTGCATATTGATGGTGTGAGCATAGAGTGCAAATATGACGATGAATAGAGACAAAGATTTGTTTCATCAATATAATATAAAGAAAATACTTTCAATTATGATGATATAAAAGTTACTAATGAAGGGAAACTTTTAGAATACACAATTTCATCGCTACAGCAATGTTTTCCTTTCGACAATATGGGATTTTGTCGCAAGAGCGACAGAACACACTATTTCATCACAATAGCGACGAACGTCGGGATAATTTTGAATTTTTTCAACAAATTAAAACTGTTTAGTGACAAAAGCATCGATTTTACCTATTTCATGGAAACTTTTCATGGGACTTTTGACCCATATGTAGTAGTGGGTATACATAATTATTATGACATGCATCATCATCGTGGACATTTACATTGCCATCATCATCATCAATGCCATACGGTAGATCAACATCATCTTGATCATCATCCTCATTATCATCATCGTCGTCAACATCAAGTACATCATCAACAAAATCATCGTCATCATTGTCATTATGGTCACACATATGCCATTAGTGTTCTTAATCACTCATTGACATTAGGATTCATGTCATGTAATTGTTAAGGTCATTTATATGCCATTACAGTCATTACAATTATAATAGGGTTGTTTAGATGTCGTTACAGACATTTAGGTTCCATTAGAAACAATTAGGATCCAAAAGTGATACCATATACATAATCATCATTGACATCCACATCGTCATCATCATCATACAGTAAATCAACACCATTGTCATCATTGTAGTCATCATCAATATAATTGCGATAATAATGAGCAAGGAGTTGTACTAGCTCACAAGAATGGATGATATACTCTTATACTTATCAAATCATATCCATATATTCCATCATAATTATCGTAATGCATCATCGGAAATTTTTTAGGGAGAATCATATGCCATTAGGTTATATCAAATGTTGTTGGGGACACTAAAATTCCATAAGAGCAATTTAGGTGACATTAAGGTAATTTACCCCTCATTAGGATTAATCATGATCCAAAAGTGCCATGATTACAATTATTTAGGTGCCACTATGATAAATCAAGATAAAAAGGTACTATCACATGGATCATGATCATTGACATTGACATTGATATATCTGACAATATGTCAGACGTTTCCCGAACATAATCCCTAGCTCTAAACCTACTACAATTCCTAGTGTAGTTCCTTTCAAAAATTTTGGCATTATTCGAGATGCTATACTTGGCGCTATGTTGGATGTTTTCTAGGTGCAATTCATGGATCTATAGTTGGCTCTATGTTGGATGTTTTTCCTACCGAAATTCATGGCTCAATTCCTATCGCTAACCCTGGATTGATAAATGGTGTATGTTATTCAGGGCATTTTTTTGGAGGTTATTCTTGGCGTTATATGGGATGCCTTTGTGGATGCTAATTAGGACATTAATTGGGACTCTAATTAGGATGATAATTGTGATGTTAATTGGGACGTTAATTGGGATGCTAATTAGCGTCCAAAATAATGCCAACTTTTAAAAAAGGGACGATAATTGGGATGTTAATTGGGACGCTAATTGGGACAATAATTGGGACACTATTTGGGATGCTAATTGGGATGTTAATTACCATCCAAAATATCACCAACTTTTAAAATGGGACGCTAATCGAGATGCGAATTGAGATGCTAATTAGGATTCTAATTGGGATGCTAATTGGGATGCTAATTAATGTCCAAAATAACACCAACTTTTAAAAAGGGACGCTAATTGGGACGCTAATTGGGACGCTATTTGGGACTCTAATTAGGGGGCTAATTGGGACGCTAATTGGGATGGTAATTGGCGTCCAAAATAGCACCATCTTTTAAAAAGAAACGCAAAAAACGCCATTAAAAGTGCCATCTCGTGAAAAAGCATCCACTTTGTCCAAAAAATGATGGAAAATACACTAAAAGTGATAGTGGACGATAAAAAGGGAGCTAAAAGAGATGCTAATCATAGGTTTTTGTTGTAGTGGTGTGTTCTTCCAAGGTCACAACTAAGTTTTCAAATCTTGGGGGAAGACTTTTGAGAATTTTTTCAACCACCCTTTGGTCTTCTCCATGAAATTTTAGCTGGTTTATCAAACCAACAAATCTGGTGTAGAATGTGTCTAGAGTCTCTGAATATTTCATGGACAGAGATTCAAAATATCTTCTTGGAAACTGTATATTGGATGTCCTTACCTTATCCAAACCTTGATAGGCGGTCTCCAATGTATCCCATTCCTACTCAGCATTAATTTTTTCTGCTACTCTTGGGAGTATGCTTTCATGCATGGCTTGATGTATGTATAACAGAGCCTTTCTATCTTTCTTCCTCTATTCCCTCAAGACATCTTTCTCAACTTGTGAGAGATTGTTATAGGCTGTCATATCTATTGGTTCTGCATAACCATGCTGGACTATCTCCCAGACATCTTGACCTATGAACAAAGCCTTCATAGTTAGAGACCAATATTCATAATTCTTTCCAATAAAAGTTGGAGTTTTCAATGAACCAGAAGTAGAAGCCATTTTTAATTTTTAACTTTCCTTAAAAAATTACTTTTCCACTTTTTTAGGACAATATTTCTTTCCTAAACCTTGCTCTATACTAGTTCTCCAAAACCAAGTTGCCTAAAATTGAGTTTACTGCTCAGTTATTAAAAACTAATTTTTTAGGCCGACCTCCTTTTTGTTTCTTTTACTTGTCGGGCGAAACTTGTCTAATTCTGGACTAGACAAGTTTATTAACTTTGGTTGGCCTTTTAGACCCAACTCATTTGCTTCAAAAAGTTCTTACTTGTTAGTTCTACTGACAATATTTACTTCGACCACTAGTCGGTTGACCTCTTTGACCACTAGTGGGTTACTTCACTCGACAACTTGTCGATTTTAGTGGACCGATTTAATTGGACTCACTTGCCCTCGTCTGGTTTTAGTTGGAGTTTACAGAGTATGTTTCTTATTCTAAAAGACTTAAGAAATTACAAATTATTTTCACCTGTGAGTAAGATGAAGTAAAAATGGACACATTAACAATTCTAGAGAATTTCTAAAAACATATTTAGGAATACTTGAGTCGACCACTATGCCATAAAACTTGGAACTTTCATGGGATGATAAATTTATGGGTTCTTGTTCTTTCACTCAACATAATTGTAAACAACATTTACATAAGTAAATTTGGAGGAAATGTGCGGCTAAATAATCATGCATTCAACCATAAAATATTTCATATATATATTGTCTGGAAATAACAAAGGTAATAAAAAATTGTCGATCCAAACTTATCGTCTCCCCGGCTTACAGAGCTTAGGCTCTTCAACATAATCACATACATAGAATATTGAGCTTCAAATTCTCTTTCTCTCTTTTCTCACCAAGAGTTCTCTCTTCTGTCTATTTTTTCTAACCTGATTTACAATCTTCTTCTATTTATAGGAAACTTGAAAATTTCTTTTACATGAATCCACTGACTCACCATTAAAGAGTGTAATAACTATCTACCTAACAACTTAGCCTCAAAAATTAATTCAACTAGTTTACATTGCCCAATCATGGAATCTTCCCTCTTGTCAGACCGACGAACGTTGGGCTGAAAAACACCATGAGATAAATGCAGGTCCTCAAGTTGCTCCATTAACATTGAAGAACATCTCTGATCCTCAAATCCATTCGAATCTCCACCATTTCTCAACACTGGATGCATTCCACTACCTATTCTCTCCAACTCTCGAATATCCTTTTCCATGGATCTTGCTGAAATACTCCAATCCTTGAATGGAACTGCCTCCTTCCTGCGCTTTCCATTTTGTGTGACGCCCGTGACAGAATATTTTATTTATTCGGTTATAGCGCTGCCCAGTTCATCATATTCCATCTCATCCATGCAGTAGTCACCCTTCATTGTCTTGTCATCGCTTGTCTGCTCTTGTGCTTCAGGTGGAATTGACTGATATTAGCGGCCGAGACCATTACTGGCGTCGGTGGATGCGGAGCGATACTTCTCGCCACAGATTGTAGATCTCGTTTCCACGTCGGTAGGGAAGAACTCTAATATTAGTGCCAAATTGGGGGAATGTGTTTGTGATTGTGACATACTAGTACTGGTTGTAGCAACAGACCCCAAGTTAGCGCCACCCGGAAATTTCATCACCCCACACAACCTCGAATCTTTAGACTGCAATGGCATCCCAGAGCTCTTCTTCAATAATCGGAGTTTGTGAATTCACAAACACTGTAGCCATCAAATTCTTGCTCTACACCAAAAAAAGGGACGGTGCCTTTGGGATTCTTGTTTCGTCTGTTTTCTAGACCTCCATTTCAACATAAAACTGAATATGGGGATTTCAGGAGAAGTTGTTGCATATTGTGCAATTTGACTATCCCATATATGTATATATATAGGAGTGGATTTGGGCCACTTTGGGTGACTCTAACAAAATTGCAAAACTCAAGAGCAGGATGATCTGGGCCACTTTGGGTGACTCTAACACTAAATTTTTCCATTCGGTGGCCTCTGCTAGGAAAAACCACAACGCGATTTGGGGTTTAGAGGACGAGAGAGGTAATATGATTGAATCTGATCAAGACTTAAAGGATTTGGGTGTTGGGAATTTCAAAAATATTTTCAAAGATGATAACCTTACCTCCATCTCTGCTCAGTTGAAAATTATCAGCCTCTTTCCCTCATACATCTCGTAGGAATATCGGTCCACCTTTACTTCCAAGGTAACTTTAAGTGAAAAAGAAAGGGCACTCAAGTCTTTTAAGAAGGACAAAGCACCTGGGCTTGATGGGTTTCCTGTAGAATTCTTTCTTTCCTTTTTTGACCTGCTGGGGGAAGAGATGGTGAATTTAGTGGAAGATGCACGTTTAGCTGGGAGATTCCTTCCCTCACTAAATTCAACTTTCATCACTCTGATTCCGAAAATTGACAAACCCACAACTTTTGTTGATTTTCATCCTATTTCCCTCTACAATTTAATTTACAAGCTTATTGCCAAGGTTGTTGCGTTGCATCTCAAACCCTTTCTGGATCTTTCTATTTCCCCCCAACAATTCGGTTTCCTAAAAAACAGCCAGATAACTGAGCCTAATGCCATTACCCAAGAATCCTTCACACTATCAGATCCAGGAACAAAAGTGCTCTTGTCCTCAAGCTTGATCTCACAAAAGCCTTTGACAGAGTAAACTGGTCATTTATCAAGCTCATTCTACTGCAAATTGGCATGCCCTTGGAAGGTGTTAACTGGATTATGGGATGCATAACCACGGTAAATTTTGCTCTTCTTATAAATGGCTCCCCTACACAGTTCTTCACGGCCTCCCGGGGTATTAGACAAGGTTTCCCTCTCTCGCCTCTCCTCTTTATCTTAGTGATTGAAGGTCTCAGTATTCTCATTGAGGATGCTCAAAAACATGGCAAGGTAAAAGGAATCAAAATTTCCAAAGAGCTCTCTCTCACACATCTACTCTTTGTAGATGATGTGATTCTATTTGGGATTGGTACCTTTGAAGAATGGTTAGCTCTAAAGGTCCTTCTAGATATCTTTTGCGAAGCATTTGGTATGCTTATTAACACTGATAAGTCTTGTTTCCTCTGCAACAATTTAGATGATGGATTGGTAACCAGAATCACCCACGCACTGCCTTACAAGACCCAGCCCATGACCACTGGGTTTAAATATCTTGGATATTTTATAAAACCCTCAGGCTACCTTGTAAAAGATTGGTTTTGGCTCATAAAAAAATTTGAAAACAGGATTTCTCACTGGTCCTTCAGACTTCTTTCCTTGGGGGGAAGGATGGTACTTATCAAAGTATTTCTCACCAGCATTCCGATATTCTGGATGGATTTAGTCCCCATTCCAAAAACCATTCTAGGGAAATTAAAAAGCCTGATTTTTTACTTCCTCTGGGGCACAAAGGGAAACTAGAAAATGTTTCATTTGGCTGACTGGACAACCTTAGCCAAGCCCACATCTCAGGGTGGATGGGGGATAAAAAATATTGAATGGTTCAGCATGTCTCTAAGAATCAAATCCTTCTGGCAAGCTCTCTGTGGGAACGGTCTTTGGTTCCAATTAATTATGGAAAAATATTTAAAGAATAAATCAATGTTGCCATGGATTAGAGGAAAGGACTTCTCTGTTGTTGGTGCTTCCATTATCTGGAAAGGCTTCATTAGTCTTATATCTTGGATAGGATGTGGTTTAATTTGGTTGGTAGGTGATAGTTCCAACACTAGAATCGGCCTAGATCCGATTTTAGGATTGGATTCATGTTTTACTCTGCCTTTGGACCTTCTTGATTACTTGGAAGATTATGGTATAACCTCGCTGGCACATGCCAGGAACTTTGATCCGGAAGCCACTTCTTACTAGCTCACAGCTTCTGACTTAGATTTAGGTAGAGATTGGCATAATATTTGGAATGAATATATCAGTGGGATGGAACAAGGAAGACTCAGACTCGACACAAATCTAGACTTTTTATTCTGGTCTTATAAGAATTTCACAGGCACTATAACGACAACGATAGCATACGACTGTGTGGATGATCACTATTTGGCTTCACATTGTGCAGCTCATCCCCTCCTTCGGGCTCTTTGGAAACTAAGAATACCTGAAAAGATTCACTGTTTCATATGGCTCCTTTCAAACAACAAGGTTTTAAGTTGGGACCATCTCAAAAAAAGGGGATTTCAAGGTCCCAGTCTTCGCATTCTTTGTCAAAAAAATGAGGAATCGGTCTAGCATCTTTTCATGGACTGTAAATATGCAAAGAATGTCTTTCAAGCAATTTCTGAACATTTTGGCACTCGGTCTCATCATAATACCATTGTTGGTACTTCTGTTCGACAGTATCTGGACAGATGGTTATGAGTTCATTCCATGGATTTTGCATATCTTTATCTGCCTTTTTTTATTCTCTGGGCTATCTGGAAACAATGCAACAGGTTCATTTTTTATGGATATACTCCAACAGCATATGGGGATCTTCAACAAGTTGAAGTGCTCCACCATACCTTTGCAGTGCCTATTAAGAAGCATAAGAAAAGAATTATTGATTTTTCCCCCAAGATCCACTATCCATGTGGATTATTCGATGGTGCAGCTGCCAAGAACAAAGGAGGTGTAGGTTTTTCTCTTTTTTTAAGTGGCTCACACAGCTATCAGTTCTCCATGGGATATGGAAGATGTACAAATACAAAATCTGAGTTGATGGCTTTATGGGCCCTCCTTACAGTTTCAAAGTCCATGGGTGTCCCTCTTCTCTCTATCTATAGTGACTCCCTGGTCATCATTCAGTGGGCTACTGGTAAATGCAATTTGAACCTTCCTTATATGAGTCACCGGTGTGATGATATAAAATAAATTCTACAATCATTTCCGGGAATGATCATGAAACACACTTACCATGAGCATAACCAGATTGTCGATAGTCTCTCTAAAAAGGATCTCCTTCTGGATTCAAGCTATGGGGAATTCAAAGAAGTCATGAATGATATTACTACTGAACATGGTAACTTTCAGTTATTTTAGATGTGCTGTGCCATTTTTCTTAAGCACACTTTTAGATGTTTTGATTGGAATCACAGTAATTTCATGCAGAGACGCTCAGTTATCTATTATGCTCACGATCTTTGTTGTTTCTGACCCTTTCTAGGAATGAAAAATATTTGACCTGTATTTACAGGAGTGATGATAAAGCCTGATTAAACAATAGGCTTGTGATTTAATATCTATGATTGCATGACAGGAACTGTCACAAAAGAGATGATTCCTCATTGTTTGATTTGCACATGCTGAATGATCTTATGATCGATTGTATATGATGATCTTTGATTCAATAGAATAACAAGATCTGGTATTTTTTCTTCTGAAAAAAAATATATAGGAGTGGAATTAGTGTATTTAATCTCATAGTTAAAAATTTACATCAATGTTATTATAAGAACTTTGTAATACTTAGTCTCTAAATGCTGATAGGCACAACCAACCACTTAATTTTGTGAAAATAGTTAATTATTAAACAAAGACTAAAATATTTAATTTTATATTCATTATTGATATTTCATTGTTTGCTAAAGTTCATATAACCAAGAAAGAAATAATATATAATAAACAAAAAAACCAAAAATTGATATGAATTTCTTTAACTAAATCTTGTTTAAATATTAATCACAATGCATTTAAGCATAACAAGATACATCAACCATGAATACAATAATAATAATCTATTAACAAACACTATCGGTGTAAAACACATGCTCTTAAGCATTAGGTTCACATTTACACTTGTTACACTTAAGTTACTCTTGTTGACCTCCTCAAACACATCCAAAAATATGAGATAATATTTAAATGACTATCTAGATAATAATATTCTTTATTAAAAAAATCATAATAATTTTTAGATAAAATATATTAAAAATCAACAAAATTTTCTCAAATATTATAATATATTAATTAATTAAAATTTAGAATATAAAAGAATATGCCATAGATTGTAATAATTTATTCAAGGTATGTTAAAAGATTCTTAAAAGTAATCTAAAATAAAATGAATACCCTTTATCCAAGAGAAGAAATATGTAGGATAATATAGGCCAGCAAATCGTCTCCGGAATGACTTCAAAAGAAAATGCAAAAAATTCAGATCAGTGAACTTATTAATTTATTGCAAGGCCGAAATGAAGTTGAAATAAATGCAAGAGAGTCCAATTAAATTTTTTTTTCAGAGGAAAAAATACCAGTCTTTCTTATTCATAGGAATCAAAAGACATCAATTACAATAACCATCTTTATGATGCTGTGAGATAATAACATATCACATAGACATAAGATGTAAACATGCAGACAACTGTCAAAAGACCAAAAATCTGATCATAGCAGACTTTTCTCATCATCCCTGATAAATCAGGTCAGAATATGCTGAGCAAAATCGAAGATGGTTGTCAAACAAACATTCCAGAGAAAGACCTACTGACAGAATGGTCTCATAAAAATACAGACTAAGTTGATCAATCAAATGCTGACAGTCAAAAGCTGAAAAACATATGGCTCAGCAACAATAAAAAAGAACCAATTGGCCATGATTTATGACCATTCCATCCAAAGTTTCAGAGAAATTTCCATATCCCATATCCAAATTCAGGGCCTGTTTGGAGAGACCATCTGCCAGTGAGTTATGCTCACGGAATATGTGTTTGAAAATCAACGGAGGGGCCATTTGAAGAATAATTCTAATATCATTACACCAGTGCATCAGTGTAGGAACATCAAGTGTAGAGAGTCTATTTATCAAAAATATAATAACCATAGAGTCACTATAGAACAAATGCAAGGGAAGGCCCATCATCAAGCTCACCCTAAGGACTGCCCAAAGAGCCAATAATTCTGCTCTAGTGTTTGTGCTACATCCAACACCCATAGAGAAGCTGAAATAATGAGAATCATTTAGATAGATTATGAAGCCTGAGCCACCGATATTCTTCATAGCAGCCCCATCAAAAAAAGCACAAGGAAATACTTTCAAAGGTTTACACCCAATATCCCGAATTTTTTAAATTCTCTTTGGAGGTGTATAGGTATTTAATAAACCTTCAACCCTGGATATAAGAGCAGAGATAACAGGTTTCCTGTTTTCAAATAGACAGCTATTACAAAGAAGCCATAAACCCCAGAATAAAAGGATTGGCAGGTATCTAAAGGAGGCTGAACATGCAAGGGAACTAAACAACTGAGCCAGAAAGGTCAAGACTGAACTAAAAGAAGGAAAGGAGAGCCCAAATTTAGCCTCGAAGTATGCTAAGATACAAACAGAGAATGGGCAAGCCAAAAATAGATGGTAATTGTCTTCTTCATTCCTTTCACACAGAACACATCTACTCGAGACATGAAAACCTCTATGCTGAAGCTGATCCCATGTTAATATCCTGCCTCTAGCCATGAGCCAAGTAAAACAAACTATTTTCAGCGGAATTTTTTGTTTCCACAGGAAAGCCAGATCTGGTTCATGAAAATTTGAACAACTGACAGAGAGAATAGAATCATATGCTTTTTCAGCAGTTAACGGGCCCACATAATTATTTTGTGACTAGAGAAGAGAGTCACATTGATCAGTAAGACGGATTTTGCTAAATTCCAGGCCCCTGATAAAATTATCCCAAAGAATTTTCCATTCCCCTCCCAAATCAAGCTCATCCGTCGTGAACCAATAGCCCGAAGCAGAGGAGGTGTGATTCCTTGCTTGAGCAAGGGAAACAATCCCGTAGTCTTTCAAATAAGTTCTCAAATCTCTCAGCAGTATAAAAGAAGATCCCATACCAACAACAAGATCCGCGCCCAGACGAATGGCCGAGCCATCACCAACATTCCAGAGAAGTCCTTTTACAATCCACGGTAAAGTAGAGAGAAAGCCTCTCCATATTATCAAGAAATTCCAAACTTTGAATCTTTTTTCCCTAAACCAAGTATGCAGATGCATATTTTTCATGTATTTAAGAGCGATGAGTTGATGCCATATGCCACTGCTATTAAGTGCATGCTAGAAACTTTTCATTCTCAGAGAAAGACTGAAGCTGGGAAGGTGCATAATTCCCCAGCCTCCAAGAAGAGTAAGTCGCGCCAGGATATGCCAATGCACCAGATGAAATTTTTTTTTCCTTGAAGAAGAGCCCCATAGAAAAGTAAAAATCAGTTTTCTAAGCTTTTCTAAGATAGAGGAGGGGATCGGAAAAAGAGCCAACCAATACATAGGAATACTCGACAGAATAGATCGAATGAGTACTAAACGACCACCCATAGACAGGAGTCAGTTGGTCCAATGAGAGATTCTCTTTTCAAATTTTGATATAAGCCAATACCAGTCCTTAACAAGATAACCCGAAGGTTTGAGGAAGTATCCCAAGTAAACGAATCCCTTATTAATAAAATCAGATCTGTACGGAAGGAGACCAGTAATTCTTCTGAGAAGGGCCTCATCCAGACAATTATGAAGAAAACAAGATTTATTCATGTGTATACTCATACCAGACGCCTCACAAAAAGTATCAAGGATGATCTTAAAAGCCTCCCATTCTTCATATGAACCCAGACCAAATAAGATCACATCATCTACAAAAAGTAAATAAGTGAGGAAAAATATAGTCGAGATTTTGATCCCTTTAATTTTCCCTTTCCTTTTGGCATCTTCGATCAAGAGGCTTAGACCTTCTATAACCAGGATGAACAATAGAGGAGACAATGGGAAACCCTGCCTAATACCACGAGAGGCCTGGAAAAAGGTAGAAGGAGAACCATTCACAAGGACAACAAAACTGGCAGAAGAGATACAACCTAAGATCCAGCTTACCCCAATAAGAGGGACCCCTATTTGAATGAGAATCAGACGGATAAAGGTCCAATTTACCCGATCGAAAGATTTTGACAAATCCAGTTTAAGGATGAGTGCACATCTCTTATTGGTCTTAACAGAATGTAAAACTTCATGCGTTATGGATATGGGCTCTAGAATTTGGCAGTTCTTTAGAAATCTAAATTGTTGAGGAGAAATGGAAGCATCTAAGAAGGGTTTTAGTCTCAGGGCTGCAATTTTAGAGATCAGCTTATAGCAGAGATTACAAAGGGAAATGGGGTGAAAGTCAGCAAAGGAGACAGGAAGATCAACTTTTGGAATGAGAGATAATAAAGTAGAATTTAGGGGGAGAGTCACTCTGCCCAAGAGCCTAGAAGTTTCCACCATATTCACGAGTAGAGGACCTAGAAGGTCTAGAAAAGTCAAGTAGAAATCTACTGGCCAGCCATCCGGGCCTGGTGCCTTATCTTTTTTAAAAGTTTTAAGAGCCCTCTCAACTTCCATAATTGTTACAGAGCTAGTGAAATCCTCATTCTCCCCAGCACAGATATAACAAGGAAAGAGACGAATAACCTTAAGTTGGGCAGCAATGTTTGTCAGGTGATCATCCTCAAAGATGGTGTTGAAGTAACGAATCCCAAGGGATTTGATACTATGGTCGTCCAAAACCCAAGTACCCCTTTCATCTTGTAAGCTCCAGATAGCATTATGATTTTTTCAAGCCGAGGCTACCGCATGAAAATACTTAGTATTAGCATCACCATTTAGAGCCCAAGTAACCCTACTTTGAAGTCTAGCTGAATATAACTCATGATCCAACAATTTTTGTAGATTAGTTTTAAGAATGCTCAGCCTCAGCTGTTGTTCTTCATTTAATATAGCTGAATGAGAGGAAATAAGAAGAGTGCTAATTTCCTCTTCCAAGAAAATTGACTTGTCCTTCATCTTCAAAGATTCAACTTTTATCCAAGATTTGACCTTTTATTTTAGGACGCGAAGTTTATAAGATAGATCATACATAGCATCCATTGAGTTATCCGAACGAATGAGTGGCCATTCAGTTCGAATCATCTGAATAAAATCCTCATTGTCTAACCAAGATTGATTAAACTTAAAGGGATAGGCACAAGGACGCTGATGATCTAACCAATCGAATAAAACAGGGAAGTGATCAGATATCCCACATCTATGTGTCCAAACCTGATACCTGGGAAGAGATCTAATAAGCTGATCTGATAACATAAAATGATCAAGTCTTTTTGAGATACCATCTTCCCCTATCCTACCAATCCTCCAAGTAGGGCCTGCACAGGAGGGAGCTGCATCCACTAAATGATGATCTGAGAAAAGCTTGGTGAAAAATGATCCCAAAGGATCAAGTTATGCTCTAGAGCCCCAAATCTCCGAGGCATTCAGTTTTAAGTTCAAATCACCAGCTAGAATAAGATTTGGCGGCGAGAGAATACCGCCAGAAGCTACAACATTCCAGAAAGAATCATGGTTTAGATAAGGACCGTAGCAATTTAAAATGGATAGCTCAAAAGAAGAGTCACGAATCGAATCTTTTAGAAAGATACCTGTAACTTTATGGAAATCCTTACATTTAAGAAGTTTCGGATTCCATCCAGATAGAATGCCCCCTGAAATAACTTTAGAGTTAAGGGCACAAAAATCCCATCCCGAACAGAGCTTAGAAAAGGAAAATAATGCAAGGTAAGAACTGGTCATTGTCTCTTGAAAAAGAACGACATCCAGTGAGAGCAGAACAAACAAGTGATGAAGGCTTTTTTGCTTGGCTAAGCCCCCCAAACCACGAACATTCAAGGAGAGAATACGCATTAGGAATCAATTGGTTGAGGGGTCATAGCTCTAAGGACCTTTTGAGGAGGAGAGGAAGGCTTATGAGCCGCAGCTTCTAGTCTTGTAGAAAGTGGAGTATAAGGAGCCTATACGTGATCCCCAACATCAAGAGGAGATTTATTTTTCTTCTTCCATCTTATAGTAACATTCTCAAATCGGATGGAATCGAGTGGAAGAACCGAGGGGGAGAGTGGTGTCATATCAGAAAAAATACTTAGAGACTTTTGTAAAGAGGGATCGTTGAAGGACGGAGAGGTAACAGGGCTAACAGGAGGAGAACCCAAGTTCGAAGGACCTGAGGTTCCAAGAGGGGGGAAGTCTGCATCATTGAAAAGGGGAGGGGGAACAGAATCCGGAGGAAGAGTATTTAAAGGAGGAGAACACGAGATATCCACTTGGTGAATAGCAACCGCATCTCATGAAGGGGAATCCTTAGAAGCCTCAAGATGTATAGGAGGGGGTGTAAATGCAGAAGAAGGTGGTACAATGGAATCATGTAAAGGGAGACACGAGTGAGGAGAATGACTGTCCCTTGACATAGGAGTGGCTGAGGACAAAGGAGTAGCTCGATTATCAACCACAGGAGACGAAGGGGGATGCTTCAAAGGAGAGTCATTGGAACCACACAGAGGGATACAGGTATGAGGAGAGGTATTATCTAGAGAAAGAGGAGTGGCTAAAGGTCTAGGAAAACCTCGGTTAATATCCATAGAGTCTAGCATGGCCAAATCAAGATCCGAAGCATCATCAAATAGGGAACATTAAGCGTTATTTAAATTGCCAATGGAGGGATCTGGAGGCACCGAAGAAAAACGTACATGAGAACTCCTTTTAATAGGTGAGATAGTGAGGAGAGCCGCATATGTAGATCGTTGATCCAGGGAGGCAAAACCATTACGAAAGGACAGAAAGGAACGTCGTAAATGGCCCGTTTCTCTACAATAGCTGCATTTGAACGAGATACCTTAATAGTCCAGACGTTGTATGAACAGGATTTCTCGGCATAATATCTCAATTTCTGCTAGAAGCCCTTTCGAAATGTCCATCTCGACAAGAATTTTAGCCATCCTCTTGTCAAAAGAGTTCATGAAGTCATCATCAAGCACCACAAAGTGGCCAATTGTATTTCCTACTCCCTCCAGTAAAGAATGATTCCAGAGCGGAAATGGAATCCTCGGAAGGAGCATCCACAGATGCCTTTTCATAACTCTTTCACGCGTCAGATCAAATTTTACATGCCAACGGTCTAGTACCAGCGACCTTTTACCCACTCTCCAAAGGTGGTTCAAAACCTCTGTAGCATGTGCGTCTTCCAAGAAGACAAAAACTATCCAACCCCGAACCAGAAGACTGATAGCAGCGATGTAGGTCAAGAAGGGCTTCCAATGTTTGGTGGCCCAAGAAAACCAGTCTTTTTTGTCCATTGAAACGTATTCCAATCTACCAATTAATGCACAAGAACACAACACTTCCACCCTATCCAAATAGATATCTCGACCAACCACATAGTGCAGTTTCCCTTCCAGGGTTTTGTGGGCCTTGGCCTTTCTACGACGATGAAAATGAGCAGAGATGAGGTCAGCCGATGGGTCTACAGATCCATTATGGGTTTCCGACATAAGGACCAAAAGGAGATCCCCAAGTAATGACTCACCAGTCAACAAATGCCGACATAACCGAGAAAGAGATAGGAACCAAACCGCACGCCCCACCGGAGCTCCAAGATCAAACCCTATTTAAGGTAATAGCAAAAAGGAACATCAATGTTAACAGGAAAACAAAACCTAATCAAACCCACTAACCCCAGAAGCAACCTCCACCATCAAACCCGACGCTTACGAGAGGGTCAAACAAAGGCCAACATAACTGGAGAAAGAGACAAAACCATACCACATATGCCACAAAACATCCAAAATCAAACCCTAGTTAGGGTTAAGAAAAGGGAGAAACGCAGGGTTAAGAGGAATCAAACCCTGATCAAGCCCACTTACCCTAACAACGATAGCCATCATCAGACAGAAAAAGTGAAGACGTGGAGGACGAGTACAGACAAACCTCCGAGAAAATAGGGGAATCTTCTAGAAACATTAAAAAATCATCACGTCGATGCAAGGATAAAGGTGGTGGAATCTACATAATCACAGGTCATCCATGGACAAATAGCATGGCCAAGCCAAAACCAACTGAATATGTACAGTTCCCACTTTTTTTAGACTAGTTGGTACTAGTCCTCAACCCATGAGGATGGACTCCAGTCGTCGATTACGGCTCAATAAAAAATTCATGCTAAGCCAAACAAAACTGAGAACAACAAACAGTAACGAGGGATCAGACAAGGGGAGACGAAAAAAGCAAAACCAAGCAAATGAGGAACCAGACAAATGAAGCAGTACCCAACCGGGACGAGTCTAGTAATGGCCCATTAACAGTGGGAGAAAACACGGCCAAGGGGAGGAAGCACTGCTTCGAGGCATCGCCATCCTGCGGCCTACAACTCGTCGTCCTCCAAAGAAACCCTCATCATCGCTCCTCCTACAGCTCTCATATGTGACTTCGTAACTTGTTAGAGTCCAATTAACTTATTACATATTCTTAAAAAGAATCTAGAAGATGCTAAAAAAAATGCTGTTTAATCTTTTGAATTTTGACAATTTGTTCATTTAACAATGTTGCAACATGATATTTCCTTATTAACATTTAAAATTAAAACATTACATTGCATATTTTGATTTTCATATTATTCAATAATCTGCATGATTAGTACCGTCTAATCTAAAATTGTTTCGAGCTCATGGTCTTCCAGCCTAAATTATTAACATTCTTAATATGCAAATATAATATGGAATTGGATTATAAAATCAAAATTGTATGCAAAAATTGGCGTATCTTCCAATCAACCATTCGATACTGAATATTTTTTTATTTTTTACGACCATCCCACTGCCCGCCTTTGACCAAGTTCCATAGCAATAATACATAATTTTTTTTAGCAAGTTCCACACCAAGAATACACAATTTTTTTAATTTTTTTAGCAAGTTTCCACACAAGAATACAGAATTTTTTATGATGCAAGTTATGTCACCATGCTATATTGTCCATTCCTTGTGTGTATGGAGAAGCGTATTATTTTTTTTTCAAATGTGGTTCACCATTTGTTAGTTGGCTACTCCACAGAAAATTCCAATACCTGATATTCAAACTGAATCAAGGTATGGTCAACTCATCATTCACAACATTTATTACAAAGGGCTCCACAAGACCATCATGTCACTTACAAGAGTAGAACCTAGGTGGGGAGGGTAACATTCATTCCTCCCAACCACCCAAGATACATCCATTTGACTAGAAGCGTATTATTTAATAAGCATATGACCTCTACACAAATAGTTCTATGAACCAACCAACCCATTTGGCAAAAAAAAAATTCTATAAGAGAGGGATTCGAGGAAAAATTTCAATGCCAAGACTTCCACTTGACAAAACAACACCTGAAGGAGAGGCTCCACCTCAAACATGGGAGATATTTTGTTTTTTAGGTAGTTATTCTTTCGTATGTTAAGCCAATCATCCTTTTCTAGGTTAACGAAATGGTCGACTAAAAAATTTCTACAATTTCTTTTTAAAGATATCTTCCTATATTTGGTGCATTTAAATGATGTTACTTAATGATATAACATCAAATATCCTCAAACATATAATAAAAAATTTGATTAAACAAAAAATGTACAACAACTAGTTGACATATAATATTATATAGATGAGCCTCCTCTATATTTATATTTAAGCTAGATCTATTATTATTTAGATATTCTAAATGTTATTATTTATAACAGTTATGTCACTTTAGTATTAAAATAAAGAGCTCATTTTATATTTCTTAACCTTTAAGCATTATTTAACCTAACCAACTAATTAGCCAACAATTTTTTATAGATGAGCCACCTCTAAATTTATGTTTAAGATAGATCTATGTTTACACAGAATTAGTATGATGCACTCATGAAGAATGGCACCTAGAATTCAGTTGACCCTCCACTCAGAACCAAACCAATTGGTTGCAAGTAGTTATACGAGAACAAATACAAATCATATGGTTCACTTGGGAAGCACAAAGAAATGTTTGTGGCGAAAGTCTATGAACAAAAAGAAGAAATTCACTATGAAGAAACACACTACCCATGAACAAAATGGGATACCATCCACACTTTTCTCTCCTTGGATGAAAAAAATGGGTGGAAAGTACATGAGATGGATGTAACAACAATTTTCTTGAATGGAGACGAAAGAAAATGTCTTCATGTCTCAACTAGAAGGTTTTGTTATGAAGGGACAAGAAAAAAAAGTAGGCAAACTTGTCAAATACTTGTGTGGCATCAAACAAGCACCTTGAGCATGGTATGAAAAGCTAACCGAGCATCTTCTAAATGTAAATTTCAAACATTATAATATTGACGACACAACATTATTTGTGAAGAAATTTGTAAGAAATGTTGTGTTTCTTGTGGTGTATGTAGATGACCTTTCGATGACAAGGACTAATGAAAGTTATATAGCATCCATAAATAAAGATTTGAATAAAGGATTTGAAATCATTGATATTGGAAATATTCATTACTATTACTTAGGAATAGAACTAACTCAAAATCTTAAGTACATATACATATCTCAGAAAAAGTATATTGGAGAATTATTGTAAACTATGAAATTGTTTACATAGTTTACAATTTCATAAATTTACAATTTACAATTTACAATTTCATAGTTTACAATTTCATAAATTTCATATTCATAAATTTACAATGTACAATTTCATAAACTTCATATTCACGAATTTACAATTTCATAGTTTACAATTTCATAAATTTACAATTTACAATTTACAATTTCATAGTTTACAATTTCATAAATTTCATATT
>LPNX011157094.1:86617-98003 GCA_001517045.1 Pseudotsuga menziesii
GCTCTATCCCTCGGTCGAGCGATTGAAAATGACAAATGGGGCCTCCGCGGCCCCATTTTATAATTTTTTTAGAAAAAGATACCTCGACCGAGGTATGGACCTCGGTCGAGCTATGTACCTCGGTCGAGGTATTTTTTAACCCTCGGTCGAGCTTTTAATACCTCGACCGAGGGTTAAGAAATACCTCGACCGAGGGCTGAAAAATACCTCGGTCGAGGGCTTTATAAAACCTCGTTCGAGGGTTTATAAAGCCCTCAACCGAGATACGTTTTTTTGTTTTTGGCAATATGCGCTTGCCAAAAAGTGTTACCCAGGTTCGTGGATTCACCCATCAACAACTATCTTCTGGAGATCACACAAACATTCAGTTCTAGCAAATTCCACAATAGAAGTAGAATATGTGGCAGCTACAAAAGAAACAAAGGAGACTATGTGGATGAGGAAGATACTTGAATATTTGAAGTAGAAACAAGATAACTCTACTCTATTATTGATTGAAAACACTTTTGCAACTAATTTGGCCAAGAATTCTTGATTCCATGATCGAACCATGGACGCCAACACAGAATACTGTTTGATTCAACATCATGTAGAGGCCAAGATAGTTGATTTACGACATTTTTCCATGAAAAAGAAAATTCCATACATATTCACTAAATCACTTGAACTAGAAATGTTTAAAATTTTATAACCATCCATGCACTCACAAATGACCCTTCGGATTAAGAGTGGGAATGTTGGAGACCTAATCCTTTGTATTATGGTTCCAGACACTTTCTAAATATGCAAACAAATAAAGAAGATGAATAGTTGTAGGAATCCAAAAAAGAATGTTGGTAGATGAAGCTCAACAACCTTATGAGTTTTATAAATAAATTCATTTGCAATACAATAAAGGAATTCAGGATTTATCCACTTTACACCTTCTAAGACCGACTTTCCCTCTAGCTCTTTTACCTTGACTTTCTATCCATATGATGATATTATTTTCCATAGTAATTCCCTATAACTTGGCCAAGAGATGGATTATCATAATGGTTTTATAATTATATGGGTTATTTTTATCATCACTTTTAAAAATGTGTACAATAAGACCTCGAGTCCAATGTTTAGGGAATCCTTTCTTGTATTCCATATTGAAAAGATTATGGATATTAGGTACAATGATTGATACTTCGTTGGTGAAAAAGATATAGGGGTGTCCACTTCTTGATACACAATGCGTCTTGTATCAACAACTATCTCCTGGAGATCACACAAACATTAAGTTCTTGCAAATTCCACAATAGAAGTATAATATGTGGCAGCAACAAAAGAAACAAAGGAGACTGTGTGGATGAGGAAGATACTTGAATATTTGAAGTAGAAACAAGAGAAATCTACTCTATTATTGATCGACAACACTTTTGAAATTAATTTGGTGAAGAATTATTGATTCCATGATAGAACCAAGGACACCAACAAAAAATACCATTTGATTCAACATCATGTAGAGACCAAGATAGTTCATTTACAGCATTGTTCCATGGAAAAGAAAATTGCATACATATTCACTAAATCACTTGGACTAGAAATGTTTGAAATGTTTATAACCATGCGTGCACTCACAACTGACCCTTCAGATTAAGAGTGGGAATGTTGGAAACCTAATCCTTTGTATTATGGTTCCACACACTTTCTAAATATGTAAACAAATAAAGAAGATTAATAGTTGTAGGATTCCAAAAAAGAAGGTTGGTAGATGAAGCTCAACAACCTTATGAGTTGTATAAATAAATTCATTTGCAATACAATAAAGGAATTTGGGATTTATCCACTTTACACCTTCTAAGACCGGATTTCCCTCTATCCCTTTTACCTTGAATTTCTATCCATATGATGATATTATTTTCCAAAGCAATTTCTTATAACTTGGCCAAGAGATGGATTATCATAATGGTTTTATAATTAGAGGGGTTATTTTTATCATCACTTTCAAAAATGTGTACCATAAGATGTTGAGTCCAACGTTTAGGGAAGCCTTTGTTGTATTATATATTGAAAAGATTCTAGATATTAGGGATGAGGAAACTCCCCCGCCCCCCCCCGTATTACTTATCATTTCATATTGGTATCCTTCAATGTCCTTTATTTTCCAAGTTGTGAGATGCTTAATCCCAAAATATATCTTCTAAAGAAAAAAGTTCATCTTCCATAAAATGAGTTGGATGTTGTCCATGAAATCATTTGATTCATAAAGCTTCTCAATATAGGAATTCCAGTCCTTAAATACAATAATTTTATTCTCTTTAGTTCCGAGTGTTAGAATTTGTCTCAAGAATTTCATAGGATCCCTCTTAGATAGGTGTAATATATTCTCTTTTTTATTATTTATCTAGGTCAATTTCTTTCCTTTAATGATAGATTCATATGTATTTAACCTGACAACTTCTATGGACTCCTCAATAGCTTCTTTTATTTATCTTCCCGTGGTTTCACAGTTTTTTCCATAACATGGGTTGGTTGTTCTATTTATATTTTAAAATAACACTTCAACAATGAGCTTGTTAATGGAAAATGCGAGGGTTGTATAGAAATTATGATAAAGGTCTCTCATATTTCCCCTACTAGATAGAGGAAACATATTATTATTTGAATCATTTCAAAAAACATTACCTTTAAATTTGTTGAAGAATAAATACCTTTGACTGTGAGAATTTCTTTCTATGGGACAACTATGCACAACAAAGCTGACTGAGTTACAGTTAAAGTACTATGATCTAACTTAGGTTCATAGTCATTTAAAATGTCAAAATTTATTATTTGGTTGTTTTAAATGATATTGGAAATGACATAGCTAACCACACTACTTCGAAGGCCATGAATACAAACATGATTTGGTTAAAATCATGTCATTTCATAAGATTGTTGCAAATAATTATATCTTGAACATTAGAAATCTTTATTAGATTAGAACCAAAAAAATATTCCTCTAAATCTTCATAACTTCTTTAGTATTTTTTTGCTAAAGCAAGGTATTTATCTAACCATAGAGGATTAGGGTTGGAAGCACTTCTTAATAGAATAACATGGTTACTAGTTTCTTTAGCATTAAAATCACTCATTAAGAGGATATTTCCTTCATTGCTTAAACTAGAAATACCATGTTCAAGGTCATTATAAAGAATAGTTTCATCAAAATTGTTCTTCTTATAAAAGCTAGAATTGATGTGTGCAAAATATCAAATTGATGTAAAAAAACATATTAGCATTAATATCTATACCCTCCATCAATATAGATTGGTTGAATGAATCTTTCTTATAAATCCTAACATGAGAGGAAATGTTATTCCTAAAGTAACAAGCTATGACTCTAATGCCTCAGCGACATGATCACTTTTTCCATATCAACCAGAAAACACATCCTTCTAAACTTAAGGTTTTACTGATTGAAATTAAATCTAATAGAAAATCATATAGTTTGGAAAACTAAATCTCAATATTTGATATTAATTTATGATACCAAAACCATCAATAATAATAAAAAATACATTTATAACCTCGTCAAGTTTTTAATTCATGTTTCATCAAGAATTAAAACAAATCACATACCAAATATATTACAAGTAACAAGCTATGGCTATAATGCCTTAGTGACATGATCACTTTTTTCATGTCAACCACAAGACATATCCTTTTAAACTTCAGTTTTACTCATTAAAATTAAATTGAATAGAAAATCACATAGTTTGGAAAAATAAATCTCAATATTTGTTATTAATTTATGATACCAAAACCATTAATAATAAAAATAATTACATTTAAAATGTTGTCAAGTTTTTAATTCATGTTTCATCAATAATTAAAACAAATCACATACCAAATATATTACAATAATTTGAACGTAATTAGTGGATATTCCATATAATCTTTCTGAATGTTTATGGGATTTTTTTTACCTCAATGTAATTTAAATCTTGTATAAAATAACCTATTTTCTCCCTTCACCTTTATAAACAATGTATAAACAATGTATGTGAACAAATGAATTGTAATAATGTAAAGAAAATTAATTATATATATATTAATTATTTTGTTAATATTTTAAATAAACTCTATGTAACATACTGAGAGTTGAAAAAATAAATATTTATTATTTATTTCAATAAAAACATTATGTTAAATTTATTATAAAGTGTATGACCAAGTGGGTCAAGGATGACTGTAATTGAAGAATTATTTATTTTTATAATTAATACAAGGCGACACCTATCAAGGGGAGACTATTAAATGAGTGTTCAATGACCCACTAGGAGGAAGGAGTAGTTGTAGAAGGTTGGTTGACAAGTGGAAACACTAGCATTTCACTTTCTAGCTGTTGCAGGAGAATAATCCCTAAAAAATGGTCATGTTCCCTGAGAGGGGGAACTAAGATGGTGTCTCATTTAATTCCAAAACTGACCCAAAGAACTAGAAAATATTATATAAACCATCAAATTGAGCAGGAGGCTCACTACTCATTTTGATTTATGAGAGAATGAACCTTCTGACTGCTAAAAACTAAAAAGTCAGGCACACAAGGAATTTGATGAGGGGATAGCTAAAGTGAAGGTTATGAGTTAAGTCTGCTACTGAGTGCTAAGTTGTAGAAATCTATTGTGTGGAAGAGAACTTCATCCTAGTGGTTCAGTGAACAGGCTCGAGGGTCCTAAGAAAGTAACTTTGGTTGCTTCAGGAGAAGGTTGGGTAGAACAGTCTCCCGTGGGTTTTTTTCCGCTTTGTGCATTCTATCCAGGTTCAATATCTATTTAAGTTCTAAATCTGTACTTTTATTTAGAATATGCTCATGAAATTGTAACTAGGATGATTGAATATATTATAATCTCTTTATCTTAATGTTGTTAGAAACACTACATTTATTAGTTTTGAATTTAATGGATAGATTTATTGGCTTAGTATTATCTGTAAAAGTATTTCATAATCTAAAAAAAGTTCTTTTTGTATAAGTTTTAGATTGCTTCTATATGTATTACAAACTATTAAAATAATTAGTAGTAGGGATACAATTATGTATACTAAGCTGAAATCACGTAAATTTTGTAACACGGTAAGGACTTGTAAATATCCATAGTAAAAAAAAACACTGATACCTACTATAACATAACTATTTCATTTCTAAGGTTCTATATGCATATATCTATTTAAGAACATAACCTTGTTAATAGCATTGTAAATTATTTAGGGTTAAAACCTAAAATAGGATTATATAGAATTAAACATTACCTAGAACTTACCTAATGTTCAGATCCAAGTTTCCACCTTGACACTGTTTACAATAATATTTCCAGGATATGTTTCCCGACTCTTTAAAACAACTGTAGTATTAATCTATAATAACTAGGGTTCTAAATGAACAGTAACAATTAAGATGGTTAACATAAGGGCATGTTAAGGTTAGTTTCTTACTGATTAAATTGTTTAATAACACAAAGTCAAGATTATCGACAGACCGTAGCACTAGCTACAAGATTTAGGTCAGGCTGATCTGTTGTTTCTACAGTACTTCACTTACAGAAGGAAGCTATAGAAATCCTTAGGGACTAATTAATTTTGAAAGGGTATGGTTAACTAAACAGAGTTTAAATTAATTTCAATAGAAATGGAAGATTTCCTACAGTCTCATGGCCTATTAAATTAAATACTCAAAGTAAAAGCTTCACAGTCTCTAAACAAAACGATGAAACCCTAGGATCTTTTGATAACTGGTTTCGTTTACATCTACACAATGATACTATTAACAAATAACCATCAAGGCCCTCATATGTATTTTATAAATGGAAATAACTTCAATAGAGGTCTCACAAATAAATCCTTTTTTTTTTTAAGTTTTCCCAAAACCCTTCTAAGTGTCAATTGAAGGATAATGACTGTGTAACATTCAAACTAATATCTAAAACCATAATTACAACATTTACCTAAAACCCTGTATAGTTTATTTTAATAGTCGAAGTCTTTTGATATAGGCCTTTATAGCCCTTATCCCAAAGCCTACATAGAAAGGAAAAGAATCCATGGTTGTATTCCTTCTATAAATAGGTTAACTATGAATAAGTTTAAATAGTAAAATAACCATGTACGCTTTTAAAAACACGAAACACCTTTATTACATTACGACTTCACTATAACGTTCACATTTCATTTTGTAAAACAAAATGAAGGACTTGGCAAATCATTTAAAACACAGAAAACAAGGCACTGGGTTTACACCAAATCCTCATGAGCACTGTTCCATAACATATCCATTATATTATCAGCAAACAGTAAGGAAAATATGACGATGGCTTTGTAGACAAAAGAAAGAATCAACAATAAGGCTACATGGCCTATCATGTCACAACAAGTATAAACAATGAAACAAACAATGAAATAAGAAGTTTTATAAACAGACACATTATAGGAATAAGAAAAACCATAATACAACATTAGTATTACAAACATTGTTACAGATAGCCTCGATAGGTTTTAACAGAGAGGTATTCAATGCTTTATCAAAATAACAAACTGAGTGTAGATTAACAAAAGTGGTTTCTAATCCCAAAACAAATCCATAGACAATGATTCTTTACAATGCTGGAAGTATATATCGTCACTTAAATATTGAAATAAATGGAGTTGTAGTTTCGAAACCCTTACGGGATCTTACAATGTTAAGAAAAAACTTTAGAACCAAAATGAATATATCGAGTGGCATAGTCATTTAATACTCCACAGATGTTAAATAAATCCTTTATAGTATCAAATTCATATTATACCAAATCATTACATCACTTCCACATTTGCAAACTAGCACCGAGTTGGAAATCCCAATGCCATGGAATTAAAACACACCACAATCCTAGCTTGGATCCATAGATCCATGCAAGGGAAGACATGGGTCGTACCGAATAAAAGTTTCTTCTTGGTGAGAGTCTAAACCACACCTTCGTCATAGAGGTTCACCCTGCACACGCAGTACATAGGATGGAAATAAGATCATAGTTTATATCCTGGTGCAAGAAAGAAAACATAGAAGATAATTGTAGATAACAGTTTACCTTTTTGGCATTCAAAAAACTCCAGTTACCACAAAAATGAGAATTGCAAGATCCATTAATGAATGAATCGAGCATACGCTGGTCCAGAAGGTGACAAGGGTCGAGTTTGGGGAGCCCTCCATCCTTAATTATAGACAGTGGAGCAGCGAGGTCAAGTAGCTAAAGGATTTTGGAGAAATTGAAGAAACTGTTAACTACTTCTAGAACCCTAACAAAAGGACTAATGCAGTGTTCAAGATTCATTAAAACCTCTAGGGTTTTACACCACCCTTGTCGCTGACAGCTGGAAATCATATAGAGATAACATGGTCCATGAGGGAGTGAGTTTATGACTTGTACCCTACCTTTCCCCGTCACATTTAAGTCAACTAGGGTGTCGGTACAAAGGTCAAAAACCTCATTTATCTTTCCACGAACGAGTTTGCATATTATATAAAAATCCATTTTATATAGTTTTCAACGCAACCAACACTCTATATAGTTGCTAATTGTTATAAAATTTGGTACATCAGTTATTGTTTTAGACATATCTTAACCTGCACCAAATTTTGAGTAGTTATAAGGTGCCTTAAGTTAGGAATTTTATTTATAATAAAAGAAGAAAATTGGTTTAGGGATAGATCCTTGTCCAGACCTTAGGATTTCCTTTTTCTTTGTCCTTTGTGGCACCATAGCATAGAGTTTGTTCTTTACTTGAAATGTTGAGCTAACCTCATTGCATGCACATAGTAAAACAAAGGTTCATGCTTTATCCATGACGACTAAGTAAGACCATGACCTATCCCTTTTGCAGCTCAAGAGTAGAATCAAACAAACGCCAACGACAAACTATCTTACAACATCAAGTTCAACCGAATCCTTTAAGTCATATTTTTATGTCACAAAGTTGTCATGATGGCAGTTCACAAAGTAAAGCAAGCTAATAATATCAAAAGTACATGACTCTTGCATCTAGTTAATAATGCTAGTAGTGCGGGACAAAGAAATTATGAATTATAACATCTAAGTTAATTGCAGTAAATAAATTTTTATTTATTTATGAATTTTTAGGGATGTTACATGTGGTATCAGAGCGAGATTCCAAACACTAGGACTGATTGGCTCACTCACATACAAGTAAGAAAACCAATATACTAATTATATTTGCATTTATTTCTGTACAGAAATATAAAATCTATTATGCAGGAAAATGGAAGCCGGTGCTGAAGCATCTGCTTAAAATGGTTCTCAACACAACAATCCTGACAACTTTTATGTAGATATGAATAATCCAAAATTACTAAACACAGTTAAGGAGTTAAAAGAGGAACCACAAACTGTAAAAATGGACAAGAAAGAATTCTGGAAATGAATGAAATGCTACTAGACAATATGCATAACAGTGGAAAAGATAAGCAAAATGTTTATGAAATTGATTCTTAAACAACATCTTACAAACATAAAGGAAATAATTCAAAATATTTTAATAGTGAATCTTCTTCAGAGGTTAATGCAAGGTCACATAAGTGACAGTAGTGAAAGTGACCATAAACCTAGGAGAAGGAAGTATAAACCCTAGGAACAAATTTCTGGGGAGTTCAAAAAAATAAAGCCTCCCATGTTTAACGGGGAAGTAGAGAAAGGTAAATAAGCAGAAGCATGGCTATCAATGTTGGGACTCAGAAATGTCACATTTTCATCCACTTTATCTTCTGCTATTCCTAACATTTCATCATCCCATTAATCTTTTATCATACCATTTCCATACATATATGTGGGTTTCACCTTATTATTTCCACTTTATTAATTGTAGTATTATAAGTGAATTTATGATTAAAATATTAGAAATTAAACATGTTTTTCACTAATATCTCAAATATGGATAAGCTTTGTAATGTGTAGGAATATGTGAAGGATTAATTCAAGAAAAGGCTTCTCGAATATCTCCTCCACCCTTTCAAGGAGATAATTATTCAAGCTAATTCTAATGAGAAGATCATGAAGATTTGGTTGGCATATCCTATTTAGGATTTATGAGAGACATGTGGAGGATTTGAAGGGATTATATCTTGTAATAATAGGAAACTAGTTGAGAGTGGTTTAGAGAATAATGGATCTCTCATTATGAGATAGTTATCTCCTTCATGTATAAAAGAGAGTTCTCTCTCTTCATTTAAAAAATCTTGATTAATCATAGGATATGGATCAAAGATAGATAGTAGATTGTAGAACTTAGTCTTGACTTTGTCATATGGAGAAGGGAATTCTTAGGTTCTGTTCATAATATTAGCTTTGATGCTTCCATGATTTGTCATTGATTCTTGTGGTGTAAATTAAGAATTCTTTATTGTTAATGTGAGCTCACATGTGTTGTCTTGTTGATATTCATTTGTAGTCTTTCTTGAATGCAATTTACTTTCAGTTGTGTGTTTCATCTTCTTGTATTATACTAGGAATTGTGTGTTTCAACTTAAGGGGGGTTAGCTTAGATTAGTCTTAGTTTCATGGGGGGTTAGATTAGCTTAATTTCGCTTCAATCTTGGATATATTGTGCATGTGATTCGTAATACTACAAACCTCGCATTCACAAATTAAATGGTTGGGCAATTACTACAACGAAATCAAAACGACATTAATTCGGCCCAACATTTTGGCGCCGTTGTCGGGGAGGCGCGATGGATTGAAGTTTAGTTTTATTTCCTGCAAGTGTACACTAGAGTGTGAATTTCAATTTCTACAATGAGTGAATTTCAATTTCTACTAAGAGTGTTTCAATTCTGCAAGTGTGAATTTTAATTTCAGCAAGTGTGTTTTTTTCGCAACTGTGAAGAGTAATTGTTTTTTTGTACAGAGTATTTTTTTAATTTGTTTTAGCAAGAGTGTTTATTTAAAATTTTCATTTAGATTTGGGTGTTGTAAGAATCCCTTTTTCAAAATGATTTAATAATGAGTTTAAGCTTGGAACAACTCACTCAAATCTTTGCAAAAGTAGGGATCTCTTCCTCTCACAAAGAGAAGATCCTAAAAGAAGCTGAAAGCTTAATTACTACTCCAACAACAAACAAGGAATCAACATTCGAGGAATCTTGCACATTTGATGAAGAACAATCATGTGAATAGGAGATCAAGGAGGACTATGAGGAGTTGCAGCATGATCTAAGGAGTGAAAAATATGACTACGAAAGCTCTATCGAACGATGGTTTCAAGCAAGTATGAGGTTAGAACAATTTTCTTTTTCTTTTTTTCTAGTTAATTCATAGTTACAGCAATTATTATCACACATTTATGTTTATCCTCATCTTCTATTTGCAAAATTAACACTGAACATAATTTTATTGTTGTTACGAGAATGGCTACATTGGATATTTAACTACATGTAATTGTTTTCTAAATCCCAATTAGCATAGAGTAGGTACGATTTTACTTTTTAGTTTTCTTGTTTTCACCCAAGATAGGTATGCTCTCCTCCGTTCTTCGTGCGATCATGAGGATCAGAAAGTAGGATGAATAAATTGATTTCAGGAAGAATTCTTGTTGATGGATGAAAAAAAAATTGCCTAATCTACTTTTCGTCTACAATTTGTTCCATTTGCTCATAATTGTTTTTTTTATTAATTTGCAAAATAAGATGTAACAATTGTTTAGCTGAAACACATAAGATGAAACATGCTTTTCCAGTTGAAACACATAAGCTGTAACAGCTGTTTAGCAGAAACACATAAGATTAAACATGATTTTCTAGTTGAAACACATAAGCTGTAACAGGTGTGGTTGAAACAGCAGCTAAAACAGTGTCACGCTTTAAGCTTCTCATCCTTTATCTTGTAATTACTTAACCCTACAACCATAATCAAACAAAATCAATTTTAAACCACCCCATAAGCTTTGATTGAACAAATAAACAACATAAGCAATTTGCAATATCATGTGGGCCAATTCCTAATTATAGGTCACGAGTCTTGACCGTCTTAATTTCGGTATTGTTGTGAACAGTATGAATTATGATTAAATTGACAAGGAAATTGCCCAATATTACTATCGATATCAATATTTCAGTTGCAGTAGAGATCTATTCCAAGTATTATTTTGAGATACATCCAAATTTCTTTAGCTTGAGACACATGAACATCATGGTAAGTGGTTTCATTTCATATTCAAATGATATTTTATATTATTTTGAATTGAAAATAATACAACCAAAAAATTACACAGGTTTTATTTTGAAAATCATATCATTTTTAGGAGTTGCAGTTGTGGCTACAACACACTATGTAAGTCATTCTAGGTACCAATTGCTTGCAATTTTGATATGTGGATGTATTCCATTATATAT
>LPNX011157094.1:98897-136397 GCA_001517045.1 Pseudotsuga menziesii
GTTGAAACATAGTCGGGACAGTCCTATTTTGAGGGACCATATGGGATTAGTTTTCAAACCTGTTTCTATCCAAAGTATAAATTTAATTCTAGTTTCCAATCCAATTTGAATTATCCAATTTGGTTCTAAAACAAAAATGATATGGTCAAAATACTGACTAGGGGTGGAGTAGGCAACTCAAGAGCATAGTTGGGATAGTCACATTTTGGGAGACCTAATGGATGAATTATCAAAACCTGTTTCCAATGAATAATATCCTATCAATATTGTTTACAACACAATTTGAATCATTCAATTTCGATATCGTATGAAGGAGATATGCCAAAAATACTAACTACCTATCCTAAATCTGCACTCTGAAAACTCTGCTTTCTCAGGTGTTCATTAGCATATTTGACCCAACAATTATTCTTGCATTAAAAACCTATTTATATTGGAAATACCTAGATGAATATATTTTCACCTCCAATTTGAATCACATCAATCCATGTTTAAACGAAAAAGTTGTACTCAAAATAGTAACTATTGGTCCAGGATGGAACTCACGAACAACATTAGGATGCAGGTTGTTACTCAGATTATATGGAATACCATATCATAGATTTTTTCAAACATGTTCTACTGGAATTATCCCTATGAATCCAATTTATTTTGGATTTGGAATCATTCAAATTGAGTGTAAAACGAAGAAGTTATTACCAAAACACTGTCAGGCAGTCTACACCAGCCACTACTTGTCAACAAGTATATAAAGTGAATTTGGCTTTGTTTATTTTTATTTGGATTTGTTTTATAAGCACTAATTGTTTTTTTACATAAGTATTGGATGAAGAGAGACTGCGTACCTCTCTTCTTCCATGATCTCATGTTCTATTGCAAGAAAGCGCTATTTTTTTTGCAGGTCCTCGAAATATTTAAGAAGGTCAATACATGCACAAGTGATTCTTGAAGACAAAATTTTATGCCATATGGGAAAACCCTCCAGATATTCAAGATTCAATATGTTCCATTTGTTTCTTACCTAGAAGAATACATAACAAATGAAGAACTGATGTGCATACCATATGAATACCAATGTTTCAAAAAGCCAAGTCCCATTGTTACATCACCATCCCATTGGTACCAAATCCTTCAAGAAGACCTCATGGTTATTATGCTCATTCACCAACACGATGATCTACATCATGCTACGTGTCCATAATCCACAATGATCCATCTTGCAAAGATTTACATCATTGTGGACATATCAGATCTCTTGCCTTTCAAATGCTACTACATATATCAAGGAATTCATAGGTAGGTGCAGGAATGCTTGTTTTTCCTTTATTTAATCATAATTCACATGAAATAATAAGGAAACACAAATGGAGGCCACTTCTGAAAGAAAGAAATAGGCTCCACAAGAACCTACAATAGAATAAAATTTTGCAGATGCCATATACAAGAAGGTGGGAATTCAAAGGTATGAGTTATTTGATCCATGATTCATTAATGCATACATTGGTTTTACTCATCATGAGCATCATAGAATTTGTAATTCTAAACTCTATCAGATTTTGATGACAATCCTATATTAGCATTTCTGATGTGAGAATTGGTTCAAGAGCATTTAATCTCTTTGAACATCACGGTTGTTTTCTGGCAGAGTATTTTTCTTCGTGATTTTTGGTTATTATTAAAAAGTGGTCTACGCGAGCATGATAGTGGTTATCTTCGGTAATAGCATGGAAATTTTGTGGCAGCCTCTATGGCAATTGTGCTTTTTTTTTTTATGGTTGTTTACATCAATGTTAATGGAAGACAATCAATATTAAAAGCAAAATGAGCCTATAAATGGAGAAGATTTTTTATTACAGTGATTTCATTAGCTTCAACATGATGCATCTCTCATTGTTAGGAATTACAAAGTTTTCTTGAAAATTGATTCCAGTAAAGGTTTATAGGGGGCCACATTACATATGGCAGATATGAGTAGGTTCAAAGATGGTTTACTCAAAACTCATATGTGCATTATTGATCTTGGCATGTGGCATGAAAGGATGTAACATTTTGATTTGACTTTGAGTTCTTGGCGAAATTCAAACTAAAAAGGCAAACTTAGAAAATTTTCAATATGTTTTGAGAGCACTTTTTGCTCATTGTTTTCATGCAAATGAAGTTGAATCAAGTAAATCCAAGACATGACTTTTGTGCCCAATGTAGAAATTTGAGTAAGACACAAGAATAATTTTCAAAAGATGCACAAGGAAGGTTGTAGAAGCAAGTTTTCAAGGAATACTCTTACTTCTTGTCATGATTGCAACCTTGAATTCCATATTTTTGCACAGGTGGGTCTTTTATTCATTAAAATGCAAATCTGTAATTTTGGCATGATAGAAAGAATTTTATGGGAAACACTTATGCTGAGTTAAGTTGATTTATGGAAGCAATTTATAGGCTTGTTGCAGCATGTAATGCACTAGTTTCTTTTGTACTGGCAAGGTCTAATCTTTGTACAGTGCTAAAATTGCAAGTCTGCTACATAATGATGATGTCATACGAATATTTTAAGAAGATGGAGATCTTCCACCAACATGAGGCCACCCATATAGTGTTGCATGAGGACATGCTCTTTCATTAGTTTGGGGGAGTGATAGATTCCATTCTTTATGGATTTTGCATTCAATCATTGACTAGTAATTTGCTGAGGATGAATTTGTGTTCATTAGGGAATTATTCTATGTGCTACTTGTAGTTGTCTTCCTATGCAGCCTTGGATATATTTCATTTCACCTTATTTTATTGATCTCTAAACTCGTGGGTGAAAAAAATACTTTATAGGAAATAGCAGTGGCTATCTGGCACATATATGGAAGCATTATAACAGTCCATTTTGAAAAGGTATGTGATTTTATGACAAGTGTGAAGCATTTTTATGATAATTTTAAATTGAAAAAATGCAGAAATTGATTTAAGGATATATTGCAAACTGTGATGTTTTTTTTTCTGAATTTTAGTGTGAAGATGCATGGGACTAACAAAAAATCACTTGAAAAATTTTAGCCAAACCAAGTTTGTATTTTGTGAAATATTGGTTCAGTAAGTTTAGCTGCAACACATCTTTATTCATGCTTGTCTACGAAAGTGCAGAAATTGAAATGAACATATATTGTAATTGGTAAATTGGATTCTCATGATTTTTGTACAGGAAGTGCATAGTATTAGGATGAAAAAACTTGGTAAGTTTCAGCCCAATCCAATGCACGGTTTTTTAGAAAATTGCCATCATCACCTACATCGAATTTGGATTTTCTCGAAATCCATGATGTGGGTATATCTGATATTTGGTGTGTAGGTGCATTGGACTAGTAAAAACAATTTTGCCAAATTTTAGCAGAACCCAGTCTGTTGTTTGGGAGAAAATGACTTCGAAATTTTTTTGCTCAAAAGGTTGTGACTCCGCTAATTTTACCTATCCTTCTACCTATCGCAGCTGGCTATTACGGCTGAGTGTAGCAGCCGGTTGTTACATTTTGTTGTCGCATCCCGATAATTGATTTCAAAATCCATAAAAGTGTAATAATAGTAATTTTCTCACAGCGCATAAAGTTTCTTGCTTGTTACAGCTGAGTGTCGCAGCTGGCTTGTCGCAGTCGGGTGTTGCAGCTAGTTTTCATGCAACTGGTTGTCACAGCTATGTGGTTGTCCAGCTAGTTGTTGCACAGCTTCCCGTCATAGCTATTAAAATTTTGAAAATGTTTTGTTAAAGGGCTGAGACATTAATGTTGAATTAGTTAAATTTAATCTTGAGCGTTTTTTTGCCATTTTTATTTGTGTGTTGTAAAAATAAAACAAAAACAAGAAAAATATATAAAATAAAAAAATTATTTCTTTTGAAATCAATAAAAAATAAATTTTGCAAAAGAAAATAAAAATAAAAAATATATAAAAAAACAATAAAAAGTAAAAAAGTAAAAACAACCAAAAAAATAAAGTTGCAAATGGATGCTTTCATTTTTCCTGGAACTGCTTTTATGATTAACGCTAAAATTGTTTTCTTCAAGTGACTTCAAGGAGCGATCAATGAGGAACCAAGAGCGAAACAGAAATAGGTATAACACATTTTATTTCTTTGTGACATTTTCTTTTCAGCTTATGTACTTCTTTCCACATGCTATGTTTTCTTTTACGAACTTCTCACAAGTTTCATGATAGGTTGCATGAGAACATGCAACCAAATCAGTTGGGGAGGGAGAACTATATTCAATACATATTCACTACTATGTTTCATTCAGGAATTTGTACTAAGTTTTGTTTCAGGTTCAAAGAGGATCACATTTTGTTGTTAAAGTGAATTTTCAAGAATCACAAAACCTTTGGAAAACATGCTTTCATAGACATGTTGAAGGATCTATTACTCATCATAAATATTATGGCGTTTATTTTTACACATAAACCATTCATAAACCCTTTTGCGTCATGAATGTTTACCCACATTTCTCCTTCAAGGTAGATTAGTCATCTATACCGTAGTCCACTATTTCATTTCCTTAACTATCATGACTCCACAGACCTATTTTTCTGAGATGCATACATTTCTTTATCCTTTTCAGTTCATTTTCCATTCTTTTTCCATTCCATTTTTCCTTCTAAATAAAACCAACTCCCTTTCCATGACTACATGGCCTTTCCATATCCATTACTTCATTGTGAGATCTTTTCACTTATAGTCCTACCAATATTTTTATACTAATTCGCATTGACCAGTGTGGGATTCCTTAAGGCTGACCTTTCAACAAGTCTTGCCCCATCGACATCAACACCTTATCTAGGATATAGACTAGAGTTCATTTTGAGTATCTAGAGACTTGCATGCCTTAATGGCAAGCTCTCTCACTGACAATCATGGGAATGCATCAATGTACCTTGATCATCATATCTTGCAAGTGGCTCGACATCAACACATCTATTCGCACTTCGCAAGATGTACTTTGGTACCTTGACACTCATTGACATCATTGGTGAGTATGCCTTGCATTGGTTAATGGCATTCATCAATGGCTGATAATCCAATGATTTCTTTTCATTCTTGACATCGACACTTTTATTCGCATAACTACAATTGTACCATCGGGTTTTGTAGCGGGCAAAGACTATACATTCTTTCTCATGACTCCATCAACAGTTGTAGAAACATGACTTAATATCTATGACTGGAGCTAGAAAACAGATAACAAAATGAATGTTGTTAACACAAGAACCAAGATTCTTTATATTCATGGTTTTCACACAAGAACCAACCACAAGGAAAATGTCATTTGTTACTCATGCATTTCACATCATGAAATGAATGTTGTTAACACAAGAACCAACATTATTTATATTCATGGTTGTCACACAAGAACCAACCATAAGAAATGCCAACTGTTACTCATGTATTTCACACCCTCGAAACATTCATTGTTAAAAAGACATCATTGATCAGAGCCAAAATTCAGATGCCAAAAGTTCTTAAGAAGTTCCATACATGGTTGCATGAGGACATGCAACCAGTTTAGTTGGAGAGTATGTTGGGACTTGAAAATGTCACATTTTCATCCACTTTATCTTCCACTATTCCTCACATTTCATCGTCCCATTAACCTTTTATCATACCATTTCCAAACATATATGTGGGTTTCACCTTATTATTTTCACTTTATTCATTTTAGTATTATAAGTGAATTTATGATTAAAATATTTGAAATTAAACAAGTTTTTCACTAATATCTCAAATATGGATGAGCTTTGTAATGTGTAGGAATATGTGAAGTATTAATTCAAAAAAAGGCTTCTCGAATATCTCCTCCACCCTTTCAAGGACACAATTATTCAAGCTAATTCTAATGAGAATATCATGAATCTTTGGTTGGCATATCCTATTTAGGATTTATGAGAGACATGTGGAGAATTTGTGAGAGACATGTGGAGGATTTGAAGGGATCATATCTTGTAATAATAGAAAATTGGTTGAGAGTGGTTGAAAGAGTAATGGATCTCTCATTATGAGATGCTTATCTCCTTCATGTATAAAAGAGAGTGCTCTCTCTTCATTTCAAAAATCTTGTTTAATCATAGGATATAGATCAGAGATAGATAGTAGATTGTAGAAGTTAGTCTTGACTTTGTAATATGGAAAAGGGAATTCTTAGCTTTTGTTCATAATATTGTCTTTGATGCTTCCATGATTTGTCATTGATTCTTGTGATGTAAATTAATATTTATTTATTGTTAATGTGAGCTCACATGTGTTGTCTTGTTTCTCTTCATATGTTGTCTTTCTTTTATGCAATTTACTTTTAGCTGTGTGTTTCATCTTCCTGCATTAGACTAGAAATTGTGTGTTTCAACTTAAGGAGGCTTATATTACATTAGTATTAGTTTCACAGGGGGTTAGATTAGCTTAATTTCTCTTCAGTCCTGCATATACTTTGCATGTGCTTCGTAAGACTACGAACCTCAGATTGACAAATTAAATGGATGGCCAATTACTACAACGAAATTAAAATGACATTAATTCAGCCCAACAATCAAGAATGAAAAAATATTTTCATATTTACAACTATTCTGACAGACGAAAGGCCAGGATTGCTATTTACAATTTGACTGGAAAGGTTGATATCTCGTGCCAAGATATAAAATGGTCAAAAATCTTAAGGAGAAGTATTTAACCTGGAGGGTTTTTAAAAAGTATTTTAAAAGAAATTTTTTATCTGAACAATACCATGAGGAAAGAGCTAAGGAATTATATGAACTAAAATTATGTTCAATGTCCATGAAGGAGTTAAGCAACAAATTTCTAAGTATTTTAAGATATGTACCTTACAAAATAGATGAAAATCCTAAAATACGCCGATTTTTAATTTTTTTTCCTACTATATTCAACAATAGGATTGAGTTTGATAATCCAAAAAAATTGAAGGAATCTATGAGAAAATATGTCTTCTATTAAGAACATAGTAATAAAAGGGAATGTTTACCTAACTATAAGACTAAAAATACAAGTCATTTTGACTAGAAGAGAAGAGGGTTTACGTCAAATAATATTTTTGGGAGTAAATCTCATAATTTATCCAAGAATAACTATCCAAAAATTGATTTTAAGAGTAAAGTACCCAAGAATACTGGAACACTAAAAGACAGGGATATGCCTAACAACTTTGTTAAAAATTATGAACAAAGAGAACCTGCCAAATGTTGGGAATGTCAAGGACCGCATTACACCAAGTATTCTCCAAACCAGAAGGATAACTTCATCAACATACACACTATCCATGAAGAGGAAACAATGAGAGATGTGGTAAATGAAATGCCCAAGATAAATGCAGCTATGGAGAACTGATAGGAGGATCACCGGACTTCCATGGTGGAAGTGCAAGGTATGGTACAAAATTATTATATTTTCATCCTGATTGATCGAGGTGCTATTTTAAGTTATATATATCCTAGTATAGTGAAAACATGCAGTGTATCTTTAAAAAAAATCGAAAAATCCTAGCTAGTCCAGTTAGCTACAGGAACTAAACGAAAGCTAGTAAATTATGTTGAAAGTTGTAATTTGCTTATGGGTCAGTTTGAAACTTAGGTCAAGTTAAATGTCTTACCATTAGGATCCTATGATTTCCTAATAGGAATGGATTGGCTGGAAAAACACCAGGTGATTTTAAACTATTTTTAGAAAACATTTGCTTATTTAAATAATGAAGGAGAAAGAATTACTGTCACAGAAACACCTACGAAAATATTAGTTAGACAAAGCTCAGCCTTGTAGATGAAAAAGGACGTGAGAAATAATTTGAAAGTCTTTGTTGTACACATAATAAATAATGAACAAATTGGTAAAGAACATAAACCAGGATTTGTTGATATTTCGATCCTACAAGATTTCACGGATGTATTCTCGGAAGAAATTCTAGGATTACCTCCCAAGAGAGATCTGGATTTTACAATCGAATTAGTACTAGGAACGATACCTGACTCAAAATATCCCTATCAAATGAATATCTTGGATATGCACAAATTAAAATTACAATTACAAGAGTTAATAGATAGACATTATGTAAGATGATACTTTATGTCTATGTATAGACTATCGCCAACTTAATAAAATGACAAATAAGAATTGGTATTCTCTACCCCACATTGATTATTTATTTGATCAAATATGTGGAGCGATGATATTCTCGAATATGGACTGAAGATATGGGTATCACCAAGTTAGAATTGAAGATGAAGACATCTTTAAAACTGCCTTCAAGACAAGATACAGGAACTACAAATTTGTGGTTATAACCTTCAAGCTAACAAATGCACCAGCAACCTTTATGTGCTTAATGGACAATTTCCTAAGTAACTACTTAGAAAAAATTGTATCCATCTTTATAGATGACATGTTAATCTATTCTAAAACAAAAAAATAACACGATGAACATATACAGATAATACTACAAGTAATCCTATAATCTCATTACAAAAAAAAGGTAAAAAAAAATTTTGGATCATAAATGCGAAGACAGTTTGAGTAAACTAAAAGAATTAATAACCACTACACCCATTCTAAAAATAGCAGATCCAGACAAGGATTTTGTCATATGTACTTATGCATGCAACGAAGGTTTGGGTGAAGTATTGACACAAGAAGGTCATGCAATTGCATACGAATCGATAAACTTAAAAACTCACGAAATGAATTACACAACTTATCACTTACGGTTGGCTACCATAATCCATGCTTTAAAAATGTGGTGTCATCACTTAATAGGTAAAAGATTTTTTCTAATGTCTAATAACATAATCCTAAAATATTTGTTTGATCAACAAAATCTAAACACAAGGTAAGCTAGATGCATAGCTTTCCTTAGGGAGTATGATTTTGAAATCAGACACATTAAAGGGAAATAAAATAAAGTGGTTGATTCCTTATGAAGAAATGCAGTAGCAAGTTTTGTAGCTTCCATTAGCAGTTGTAAAACTGATTTAGAAGATAAATTGTAAAAAGGAATAAGGATGGACCTAGAATACAAGAGTGTAAAAGAAAAGGTAACTCAGAATTTATCTAAAAATATAATTACAAATTATAGATTTAATGAAAAAGGTCTAATATTGTATAGAAATAGACTCTATGTGCCAAATATATCGGAAGTTAAACTACTGATTTTGAATGAAGTACACAAAAGTCCTTATTTTGGACATTCAAGGTATCAAAAGATGATAACCATTTTGAGAAAAGAGTACTTTTGGCCTAATATGAAAAATGAAATTGTTGAATTTATAAATAGATGTATTGAAAATGTCAGCAGCTTAAATCTGAACATCAACACCCAACATGTCTTTTACAACCACTACCAATTCCAAATTAGAAGTGGGAAGTCATCGATCTTGACTTTGTAACGTGCTTACCTAAAAATCAGAAACAGAATGATTCAATAATGGTAGTTGTGGATAAACTAAGTAAAGAAGCACACTTTATACATGTTAAAAAAACTTATAAAGATGCTAATATTGCTAACACTTTTATGAAAGAAATATTCCATGTGCATGGAATTTCAAAGGTAATAATTTCTGACATATATCCTAAATTTACTGGTAATTTTTGGAAAAATGTATTTAAAGGACTAGATACTAAATTGAATTTCACTACTTCTTACTATCCGCAAACAGATGGACAAACAGAAAGAGTCTATCAATTACTAGAATACATGTTACGAATGTATGTTAGAGACTATCCCTAGAACTAGGAAGACTATGTGCACTTGGTTGAATTTGCTTATAATGACCATTATCAATCTTCAGCAAAGCTTAATCCTTTTGAAATATTATATCGTAGAAAGTGTAACACTCCTATTACATGGATTAATTCAGTTGATAGATTGATCTTAGGACCTGACATGTTAAAAGACTTGGAACTAACAGTGAAACAAGTACAAAGCAATTTGAAAAATGTTCAGGATAGACGGGTGTGTGCAAGAAGTTGAGGGACCTTTTAGATGAAATGGCAGAGTGAAGTCAATCACCCTTGATAAATAAAAATAAAAATCCCAAGCAATCCCGAACCTGCCAAGCCTAGTCCCAAGGTTGCCAACAGGCATGCCAATTAGGATAGTAAACCAAATCATGCCTCTGTTTTATTTAAGCAAATTACACCTCCGTTTTATTCAAGAAAATCGTGCCTCCATTTTAGTGAACAAAATTGCTCCCATGTTTTGGAAAGCCTGTTTTTTTTTTAAATAGGTTGAGTGCATCTTTTTTGCCACATCGCACGGCTATTGGATTTATTTGGAGCATACCTCGACTGGGAAAATGTGTTTTTGGGTGTGCCAAAGCCATCCATCTCCACCTTTGTATCAACCTCCTATTTGTGAGGTATTTTCCTCATTTCTTTTCATGTTTTTTTCTCTTTGTTCATCAATTTATTTTCCCTAAATTGAAAAATTAAACCAAAATAAATTAAATTATGGCCAATAGAAAAAAAAAACCCAATGGAATTGGACAATGAAAACAAAACTTCCAATGTAATTGGCCAATGAAACCCAAATCCCCAATTTAATAATAAAAATTAAATAATTTTGATTTTTTACCAAAATTCATACCCAAAATTCCCATGCCCAATGGAAACCAAAACCCCAATTAACTAAAAAAAGAAATAAATTTTACTATTTCCATATGCATATTCACAAGCATCCTAGTGAATCCATACCAAAATTCACAAATATGCAAAGTTTGTCAAGCACATTGCAAGTTTGCATAAGTAATTTACATGCCCGATGTAAACCAAAACCCCAATTAACTCATAAAAAACAAATGAACTTCACTATTTGCATACAGTGTATATTCACAAGCATCATTGTGAATCCAAACCAAAATTAACAAATATGCAAAGTTTGTCAATTATGTTGCAAGCTTGCATACACCTAAAAAAAATCAAGTAGAATTCATATATTCCATTAAAATACATAAACAAACATGGTAAATCCCTTGCCTCTATCCGAAATATCAAAGTTGGTCTTCCAAGAACATCAATAAACACCATATAGTTTTGATGAAACTTCCTAATCCAAGTGTTAAAACAAGGTATAGAAGCTTCCCATGCTTTTAAAAAATATTTCGTCTTGAACGAAGGGTACTTTTTGGCTAAGGTCAAGACAACAAAGTTCAACAATAGACTCTATGAATGTGAAGATACATAGGTAGGTTGATGTGTTTGATTAAACATGCAAATCACATACTATCATACATGATATAATCCAGTGGAACCCTTGCAACCATAAAATCCATAAAGATCTGCTAAATAGACTTTGGAGTCCAAAAAACATCACGCTACAACAAATAACTACATATCTAACAAAATGGTTTCCTATACTGGGATTTTATTCATGAACATCACATTATGTCGCCTATTCTACGGTCTAGTTGTTGCCTCTACCCGCAATCTGGGACCTGCTCCTGCAAAGGAAATAGTCCGCACCTCACAATTTTGACAAAACTTCATAATCCAAGCCTTAAGAAAAGTTAGAGGAGCTTCGCAATCAACATATGCACTCAAGTCTACACTTTATGTACACATGCATACTTAAAAATTGGAATTAATACTTGAATTTAGGACATAAATATGAAATGAGAAAATGTTAAATGTTTATTCTTGACTGTACAATTCAAGATCAATTTTTAAATTTACATGATAGATTTAGTTTATGTTGTTATTTTTCGTACATTCATTAGAGGAAATTTCAACTCAAAATGGGCCTCCTAAAAAGAATTAATAAAATAATACTAATTAATTTTGGAGGAAGAAAAGAAAAAAAACTATTTTTTTTTGTATTTTTGACATATCTACCCGCATTTTTAGTCAAATTTCAATCAGGAGAGCTCCTTGGATGTAGAATTAAATTCTGCATCCAATGAGTACCCAGTCGGCATACTTTTGATGGACCTCGCTACCCCAAAAACAAGAAATACCTAAAAATCATGATGATGACATCATCATCACATTTTTCAGGTATTTCTTGTTTTTGGGGTAGCGGGGTCTGTCAAAAGTATGCCGATTGTGTACTCATTGGATGCGGAATTTAATTTTGTATCCAACGAGCTCTCTCAATCAAAATTTGAGTAAAACACGGGGAGATATGTATAAAAAAAAAAATTAGATTTTTAATGATGCCTATCCCCAAATCTATATTAAAAAAGTGTTTAAGACCTATATGGTATTTCAAATTTAAAGCAATTTCATTGGCTAACACATGATGACATAGAATTGAATAAAATTTAAAAGGCCCATTTTGAATTGAAATTTCCTCTAATGAGTTATACAGTTTTCAGTTCTTAGATATGTCATTATATCATGTGCCATTATATTTCTAATGATATTTTATTTGTATTTATGATTGTAGTGGCTACTATGGATAACAATGCGGAGATACTTAGGGTTATTTCCCATTTGAGAGAGATTGGTTCTGCTTGGAGCGGTGGAGATGAGCTATGTCACTCCTTGTCAGATTCTTTGTTGTCTATTGTTGATACGATCGCAATATCGAATGATGCTTTGTATAGAATCGCATCTTACAGGGAGAGAAAAAGACAACAATATGCTGATGGGTTAAGTTACAATGAGGTAAAGAATCTCAAAATAAATAAAAAACAACACATCTATTCATTGTTTAGACTGCCTGGGATGGATGAAATTCCGGAGATCAACGGGGCACATATTTCTATTGAGTGGTGAACCTTTCCACCCTTTAGAGACAATTGGATGGATAGGCGGTACATGGTTTTTGACATTCCCCCTCACAACAATAGGGAAGTATCATTGTACTTCCTCCAAAAATTGTATGCAAAGTTTGTGATGCGGAAACATGTCAATTATTTTGACATGTTGGGATTCCAGGGAGTTGGTAGGGGAATTCCCCAACGCTGACCAATGTTAGGCATAGATATGCCAATCCACAAATACCTGCACCTTGTGCCCAGCTACCGAGAGCAGAAATCCCTCCTGCACATGACATGGTTTCCCAGACACAGGAGGCATTTTTTACTCTAGCTAAGATGGTCTCTCGACACACGACCACTATTTACCAAAGAGCGCCCTATTCCTCTGCTAGTGTACAACCACTAGCTTTTGGTGGTGGAGGGACATCTATTGGTGGGGATAGACCGACATTCTATTATTCTTGCACATTGATCTAGGAACAAAGCATCAATCTCATCAAAGAATAATCAACAAATTACTCATGAAATGGTCTTAATCGAAACCAAAATGGTTTCCTCTATGTATATTTAATAAACAATGAATGGTTACAATAATAATGTCAAGCAATAGCTTGAATCAATGAGGAATTTGAATACCTAAGGAGGCAATTCAAAATCAATGAGTGAGTCTAGCTTAACTAAATCTAAACCATTCGTTCACACTCAATTAACCACTTGACCAAAACCCTAATTGACTCACCAAACCCTAACTGAAGTCGTAGTGCAATAAATGACTGAATCTCAACTGAAGGAGATCAAACACATGTCATAGCAAGCAAACCATCAAGTGCTAGTGCTCCATGACTTCAATGAACCCCGATGAGGTTAATTGAAGCTGAACTAATCATCAAAAGTTGGTGGAGGTGCCCCTGTTGACTCTAGATCATTAAATAATATTAAATAATCATTAAATAATATATTTAATGACAGGAGGCACCTTAACTGAATGGTTGAATTGATTGTAACCACCAATTAGCAATTAGGTGCATTAATATCACACATATCACCCTTGGAGTGCTCCAGTTAGCCTCCTTGACTGTAGGAAAAGGCTAAGTTAGCCTCCTTGACTATAGGTAGGTGTGGGTGTGAGTAGATGATGGCAATTAATGCTCCACTGATGTCAATTAATGTCAATTATACTTAGGATAGTGGTTTAACTAGGCCAATTTGACCAAAAAGAGTGTGTATGGTGGTAAATGTCTCCAACACCCCCCCTTAAGCTATACTCGGGAAGAGTTAGAAAACATAGATGCATAAAAATGCTAGGGCCCTGGAAACAAAGGCCATAGGTCACCCTGCACAATAAAGTAACTACTTAATATAACCAAGGAAACAGAGAAAACCTCATGGGAAAAATACCCCCCGTCAAACTAAGCAATAAATCAAGAATTGGTTCTTCTATGCAGCAGCATCCTAAGACTATGCATGTGAACCTATGAATCCAAACTAAATGAATATGTCTAGAAGAATCTTCCACTTTGGAAGAAGAACAATGCACTCAACTGAATCAGAAATATAAATAGTTGCACGGTGAAAACTGGACCCATGTAGAGCAGCTGATATCATCTGAAGAAAGAGAAAAGGTTCTTGAGGATTTCAACCATGTGTGGAACACTCAAGAAACTGATATGTTGCAGCCTTGAACAGCAAACCATGAGTGGTAAAATAATCCCCAATTTTTAGGAGCAAGTGTCCAAGCGGATGCAGAATGTCTTCCTCTTTACTAGTTTTGTGAGGAGATGAGCATGTGGCCAAAGGTAGAGAAGCCCTGGGACTCTAGAGAGCGAATGCTTGAGCTCCATAATTTGATATAGCTTCAGAAATATATAATTATTCACAAAATAAAATATCATCAACCTCATAAGAGGAAACTAAAAACAAATCACCAGGAGCAAAATTCAAGAAGAACTGCGGTACTTGATTTTTCACACCGGAATTGGTGAGAGCAGCTAAAAGCATCACTGAAATCTCTTGGATTTTAAAATATGAACCAAATAATATCATATCAGAAATTAAATCAGATCTAAATAAGTTCACAAGATATCCAAAACTATGAAATGAAGTCAAATCCCTAGCAGCAGTTTCGAAGGAGACTTGTGGTACTTGTTTCTACACACCGTTGATGAGAACAGCTACAAGCAGTACTGAAGGCTTATGAACCTGAAATTTTGAACCAATAAGTATCAGATGAGATCCAAATAAGATCATATCAGATCTGATAAGGTTCATATCAGATCCAAAAGTATGGTTAACCGAGATGGTGGATGCACAGTTGTCTTTTTCTTCAAAATTCTAAATTTTGGTGCATGCAATCTTGCAGGATTTTCTGGAAGATCTAGATCATGGGGGGAAAGTGTTTCACTCTTATAATATGATATATCTTCCAAAATATCCAATTTTTTACATATTTTCACACTAGTATCAACATTAGAGGAAGAAAAATCAAATTTCTCTTTACTTTCGGAAGCAATTACTGGTAAATTTTGCACAGAATTCAAAGGAAAAGCGCCGATGAATGTTTGCATGGAAGTGCAGTAGTATTTTTCTTAAATATCAGAGATTTGAATGTCTTCTTCTATTTGAGCAATATTAGGAGATGAGATATCAGAGATCTCATGAACTTCCAGAGCATCAAGAGAAAAAATCACTGCATGGAGACTTTGTTCAATTCGAATTGAATGTGTAGAAGATTATGCTTCATCTTCATCTTGAACAACTTCATCAGAGAGAGTAGAGGCTGAGAATTTTGAGTAAATAACTCTTGTGGTGATTTATGTGATCTCCAAAGTGCTATTATGATCTTCATTGTGCTTTCCAAAGGTTCTATCCAATTTTGTCTAGAGATCCTTTGGGTATTCAGCAAAACCAATAAAGTAACATAAGCTAGGAGAACGGGCCAGACATATTTCTCCAAAAGATCTATCACCGTCATTTATCCAGTCATTATCATTCTCATAAGACTCTTTTCCAAGTCCAATAGACACCTCATAGAGACCTTTTCTCTTCAGAGATGCAATCATCTTCAACTTCCATTCTGAATAGCTTGTGAATGGGGTGAGAAGAGGGATTGATGAGTCCATTCAAAGTTGTACCTGTTAAAACCTGCAAATCAAAACAAAAGGGGCATTGTAAGGTCAAACAACTTGAAAATTTTAGGCTTTCATCACACCCAGCATAGTCAATCAAACAAGCTTGATCAACAAGTTCTTTACTTGGGGTATTGAGTGGTAAGCCTTGGCTTCTGGTGCAGTGCTGGATTTTTGAGCTATTGCTCACTTTTCATGGAGAAATCTATCAAAAAGTTTGTTTTTGAGAGATAGATCTTCGTCCTTCCATATGCTCTGATACAATATTATTCTTGCACATTGATCTAGGAACAAAGCATCAATCTCATCAAAGAATAATCAACAAATGACTCATGAAATGGTGTTAATCGGAACCAGAATGGTTTCCTCTCTGTGTATTTAATAAACAATGAATGGTTACAATAACAATGTCAAGCAATAGCTTGAATCAATGAGGAATTCGAATAAATAAGGAGGCAATTCGAAATCAATGAGTGATTCTAGCTTAACTAAATCTAATCCATTGGTTCACACTCAATTAACCACTTGACCAAAACCCTAATTGAATCACCAAACCCTAACTGAAGTTGAAGTGCAATAAATGACTGAATATCAACTGAAGGAGATCAAACACATGTCACAGCAAGCCAACCATCAAGTGCTAGTGCTCCATGACTTCAATGAACCCCGATGAGGTTAACTAAAGCTAAATTGATCATCAGAAGTTGGTGGAGGCGCCCCTATTGACTCCAGATCATTAAATAATATTAAATAATCATTAAATAATATATTTAATGAGAGGAGGCACCTTAACTGACCGGTTGAACTGATTGTAACCACCCGTTAGCAATTAGGTGCATTAATATCACATAGATCACCCCCGGAGTACTCCAATTAGACTCCTTGACTATAGGAAAAGGATAAGTTAGCCTCCTTGATTGTAGGTAGGCGTGGGTGTGACTAGATTATGGAAATTAATGTTAATTATACTTAGGATAGTGGTTTAACTAGGCCAATTTGACTAAAAAGAGTGTGTATGGTGGTAAATGTCTCCAACACATCTTATGTGCCTCAGAGTGAGCCGCATGTCTGCACATCATGTGGGGGATCCTGTTATGGTTCTGGACCAAGACATGGTACCACTGTGACAATTGGTGGTCAAGTAAGGACATTGTTTTAAAACTCTGTTATTGTTCAATTTTTAATTTTTCCATACTATATGTAACATATTAAAAGATTTCTAATATATGAAATATTTACTCTTGCAGGAGATTAATGCCTCTCACGAGGGTGGTACTGCACCCGGTGTGGTTGTACCTGAGGCCCAAACAACCACCATTGAGGTAATATTTAAACATTTTTCATTTTGTTAATGCATATGTTAGTATTGATTAATTTATTAAATTGTCTAAATTTACAATTTTTGAAGTTGTAGGAACCCCACTTAGAACGTGACGCTGGAGACATTGATATCAATGACATAATCCAAGGTGGAATTTACGATTACTTGAAGAATGTAAGTACATGGGTTATGACTGAATCTTGTTTGAACTATTTAACTTTTGTGAGTATACACTCCTTTATAGATCACTAATATTTATAATTTTTAAACTTGCAGATGCTATTAGCATATGAAGAGGGGCAAGAAATTGATGGAAGTGGTCACTCCCATGGGGATATATGTCCCGGGAAGGGGTAAGTATATTACAATATGTTAGTTTTTTAGTACTTATTATTCCATCCATTCAAATCCATGTCTAACTATGGTAACTCTTTATGACTTCAGACATCATCGCAGATCCCTGCACCGCCTCTTTGGTTTGGATCTCCCCATAGTCCAAACATAGATAAGGGGGTTCTATACACCAGAAAACCCTCTTCCTTGAATAGAGTGGGTGTGCATGAGGATCAACCTACTCATCCCATGGTAATGTACACACTTCCAGTGGAAGTTGTTGGTTAGCTATGAATTCACTTCACAAGTGGTTTTTCTTAATGTTATTTTCACATGTTTACAACATCAGGATGTAGAGTCATCCGTGCCAAAAATTAGTGGGATTGTTGATGCTGTGATCAATGATGCATCTGTACAATAGGGATAAGTCACACTGAGGTACATAGACTTGAATATTTGTAATTGTACATTTCATTTGTATTGTTTATGTACATGCATGATGTCTAACTATTTTATCATTTGGTGAATTTATACATTCCCTAGTCCATTAGTACAAACAACTGAGGTTGATGTTCAACCTACGGATCCTCTTACTACTGAAGAGTCCCAGCGTAATCCACTAGAAATGGTTTTTTTGGTGAGATGTTCATTTTTTACATAATTGATTAGTACTTTCTCATTCATGTACATGTTGATAATTCTTGAGATAATTGACATATNGACTCTTTGCAAGGAGGAGGACACCAGAGGAACCTATACCCCCGACGGATTCAGTGAGTCTTTTTTTTATTTAAAATTGAGTCATATTTTAAATTTTCAAACTTTGTTATTGTTGGATAGTACTAGTTCAATTACCTGATCGAGAAACATTGCCATCGATTTGCAGTTGCCAAAGATTCACAGTGGTCGTAGACAGAGGTGAAAAGCATCAGGGTCGAGGAAAAACAAGATAAAGTTAGATTTTTGATGTGTTAGTCCAGAACAAATATGTATTTTTATGTACAATCCAGAGTTAGAGTAAAGGGGCGCGATGCGGTCCAGGACAAATGTACTTTTGTTTGCAAATGTACATCAAATATGTTTTTGATACATGTACATTGACAAACCATGGATGGGCCTTCTATTTTTGTATTATAACTTTCATGATATAAAACATATTTCATATCAAGGCTCTTGAGATATTCATAGTTCAATCTTTTAAGTGTGATTATACACGTGTGGCCAAGAATGTTTATATGTGTAATGTTCCCATTTTTTTTATAGATTTTACGATTGCATGGAGATATCAGTTATAAATTTGAGAACAATGCACAATTACAATATTATATAATGACAAAAATGTATATTTTAATTGTTTTTTACCACGATCCAATAGAATATACAATGTTATATTAACAATGTCAAATTGTATTCACAAAGATGGAACATACCTAATACACATAAGCACCCAGCACGGCTAAGAAACGGATCCAATTTGGTGGAATACAAAATCACCTTACCCACATAACGACCTAAGAAAATTTTAAAGGATGCACAAAGTTGACACACCTAAGTGATGCACCTGTGTGGTATACATAAATAAAATAAGTGTTTGGCATGATGTCTTTCATCTAACGAATACAAGGGACACACATCAAACCTAAAAGTATTTGAGTATTATAAGGTTGATTAAAAATAATGGTTATGACTATATCCTGCACATTATGTATGTCCTGCACATTATTTTATCATTTTTTTAATGTACATGGAATTTGATGAATGGCCTCGACTAACAACTTTGAAAGAGATGAAAGTTATGTGTGATTTTATTATAGTTTAAATTGATTACAGAAGTACTATTCTAAATCTTGTTTTATAAATTCATGTTTATGGAGTATTATTTGAAGAATTCGTAGCATGAAGATATATATATTTTGTAATAATGGCATAATAGGCTTTCCACTTGTTTCTAAACATAAACATGCTCCATTACATGGTTACCGATGTAATCACATTGTCTCCTCCTACATTTCATTGTACAAATAATCACATCTCTTGTATGACCTATCTAACTTAATATGGGAAACAACCTTCTTTCAATTTTCCAGTCCCATGAATGATATGAGATCCTAAGATCAATTCACCTCGACATAGAGATTGAAAACTCCTTTCGCCTTGATTAAAACAAAAATAAAGAATATTTCTTGCTTGACATTGATGGGAAATAAGTCTTTCTTAACACCTCACAATAGGTAACATAATTCTCAATGAATCACATGGAATAATAGTTTGCAACAAGTATTTGTTCAAGAGAAAAATGTCTACAATCACCTTCAAGCTTACCTCTATGTGCAAAAATTTCACATTCACTTACTCAGAAAAACCCTGGTTTCCAAAATTGACAAAGAAAATGATCCCTTGTCCATGGACCCAAAGTATAGGGCCACACTACCACTATCCATATGTCCTAAATCGAACAGATCCAATGGTTTGTTGATCCAAGAAATGGCCATAAATCTATGGAACATTGAATCCCACCTCCTATAGGATTTCAGGGGCACCTCTTGAATCCCTAACCGGGGCATAGAATGGAAACCATGCATCAGAAACGGATTCCGGTGGGTCATGCAAGCGTGTTTAGGCAGGTTCCATGTGATAATTCTAGCCACATGTTCACGGTCGAAGAATTTATAAAGCCTACCCCTATGTGCAGAAATTGGACATTCACTTACTGAGCAAAAACCTAGTTTCCAAAATTGACCGAAAAATAATCCCTTGTCCATGGACCCATATTAGAGTGCCACCCTAGAACTACCCTGATGTCCTGAATCTAATGGAGCCAATGGTTCGTTGATATAATCAAGTGTCATCATTCTATGGCACATTGCATCCCACCTCCTACAGGCTTTTAGGGACACCTATTGAATCCCTACCCAGGGCATAGAATGGAAACCGTGCATCAAAAAGGGATTCTAGTGGGTCATATAAGCTTGTTTAGGCACGAGTTATGTGGGAATGCTAGCCACATCTTCACGGTTGATCAATATATGAATTTGACCCCTATGTGCAAAAATTTCACATTCACTTACTGATCAAAACCCTAGTTTCTAAAATTAACAAAAAATATGGTTGTTTATCCATGGGACTAGGTTATAGGGCCTCCCTTGCACTATCTCGATGTCCTAAATCCAATAGAGATGATGGTTTGTCGATCCAAGCAACGGTCATCATTCTATGGCACATTGAATCCCACCTCCTATATGATTTTAGGGACACCTGTTGAATCCCTACATGGGGCATAGAATGGAAACCATGCATCAAAAAGGGATTCTGGTGGGTCTTGCAACTTTTTTTAGGAATTTTTTATGTGGGACTACTATCCACACCTTCACGGTCAAGCAATATGCGAATTTGACCCCCATGTGCAAAAATTTCACATTCACTTACAGAGAAAAACCCTAGTTTCCAAAATTGACCCAAAAAATGGTCTCTTATCCATGAAACTAGATTAGAGAGCCTCCCTAGCACTATCCTTATGTCCTCAATCCAACGTAGCCAACGGTTCATCGATCTGAGCAACGGTCATCATTCTATCGCATGTTGAATCCCACCTTCTACAGGATTTCAGGGACGCCTATTGAATCCCTACCTAGGGCATAGAATGGAAACCATGCATGAAAAAGGGCTTCTTGTGGGTTGTGCAAGTAGTTTTAGGCATGTGTTATGTGGGAATGCTAGCCACACCTTCACGGTTGAGCATTATGCGAATTTGACCCCCATGTGCAAAAATTTCACATTCACTTATTAAGAAAAACCCTAGTTTCCAAAATGGACCAAAAAAATGGTCTCTTATCCATGTAACCAGATTATAGGGCCTCCCATATAACTATCCTAATGTCCTAAATCCAATGGAGTCGACGGTTCGTCGATCTGAGCAACGACCATCATTCTATCGCATGTTGAATCCCAGCTCCTATAGGCTTTCAGGGACACCTGTTGAATCCATACCCAGGGTGTAGAATGGAAATCGTGCATCAAAAAGGGCTTTTGGTGGGTCATGTAAGTGTGTTTAGGGATTCCCATGGAGAAACAAATTATCGAAGTGAAGGAGATAATTATCGGATTCAAGGAGATGTCCTTATGGGATCAACTTCGAGATTCAAGAAAAATGCAATAGACATATCCTAGATAGAGTGGTAGATAATGGTCTTGGGCTATAAGGCATGAGTCATGTAAGTATCAATATAATACAAAAAATCCATTGTAGAAGTCTATTGAATTTATCAATATATCAAGCACTCAATGTATCAAACTGTAAATAATCAATGATACCATGGAACCAAAATATTTGACTACCACATACCTGACTACCTGCCTGTGGTCATTCGACTAGCCCATCGGGATCACCTATAATAGAAATGGTATCCTTTAGCCTCTCGTGCTCAATGTAAGGCAGCAAGTATCGTGACTTTGATGAGTTCTTGTTTGTCATTGTTTGCAGCTGGAGGTTTTTTCCAATAACTAAGTTTGTATAATGGTATACAATTTGACCTAGTCTATAATCTTCAAATACATAACCTTTTTTCTTTCGTGCATGGGAAACCTGTGTCAAATATTCCCCTTTGATAACCATCGACCCAATTGGAAAATCATTTCCCTCGGAGTCGCTTAATCAAACAATGAGGGTCTGCTTCCCATCCAAGAAATGTTCCAGCCAGCAGTCAGTGTGCCATTCATTGTCTCTCAAGGCAACCACTGTGTATATGTACTCTGCATAAAATAAAGTGTAGACCTAGGATTCAACTAAATAAACACAACTAGTCGTCAAATATTTCAAAGTGATCAACATAATAGTCGAACCTAGTTGTATGAGATCTGAAATATGGTCATATTCATGTGAAATACTCAAATGGCCCTCCTCCAATTGGGATAATTCTAAAATTATTTTTCTACCAATGGGGAGTGATACATGATCCCAACTGTCAACCCAATTTGTGGATTCACAATTGTCCCATTCACCACTGCTACATGGATAACAAAAACAAGAGAGTTTTCTTGTCCACATTTCAACTATAGCATTATCTGATGTCCTAAATGATTGGAATGCACAAGTCCCTTGGATGGTCTTGCACTCATATAGGTTTGATCGATCTACATTGACCACCTCCAAAAAATATTTATGTACATGTGCTTTTTGAGATGATTGGTCTTCTTGCCTTCTAGCTCCCTTCCCCATCACTAAAGAACACCATGCAACAATGGTCTTTGCATCTCGGATGAGTGAAATAGTTGTGAATTTCATCTCTTCCCTACGTAATGTAGTCTTGATGCATGCACCTACTCTATCATGTTCCCCTTTTCTGTGTTCGGTCTCAAAATAGTTCCAAATATGTGGCACCTTGTGCCTCTTGTGGAGAATACACAACCATTGGAAGACATGAGAATTTTTTAATTTCCCCGCGCAACCATCAGACCAAATCCAATGTTGTTCCATCTATATATTGTTATCCTCCAAGTGTTTGTAGAACAATTGAAAGCTCTGTTGTACAAAATCCAAGCCATGACACCTGTAATCACTTATGTAAAAGTGATACTCCTTCAAAATAACCCTATTCTCTTCAGTACTATCTGCCCCATGTCTATAGGTGATATGGACCATTATGCTGACATGATCTGAGTGATAATAATGACTCTGAATCTCGTTTTGTGGTTGAAGAGTGTATTTTTCCACAAAATCGACCACTGATAACATAGTTCCAATAGGAAATGTATCCCTGAACACTCTAAACTACTCATCTTTCCAACGAGCCACATGTACATGCTCTACATATTCTTGTGTCTTTTCAAAGAATTCCACCATGAAGTTGCATACCAGTACCTGGTAGATCAACAATAAAGATGTATAGATCAATAGGTTGTTACATATATGAAGTACCAATAGATATCAATAGGAAAAAATACTATTCAGGAACTCATTGCTAACCTGAGGGGTGACCAATTGTATTTTTTTCCTTTCATTCCCTCCACTGATATCATACATGACATATTTGAATGACTACAAGTTCACTTCATGTCTCCCAAGTTCATGCTCATCCGTGACATGTATGAATTTTACCAAAAATTCCATTCCACCATACCTTGGGCATGTCCCATCTACGCAAGGCCTTTGATAAAATGTGCAACCTTCTATCCTTCTACACAAGATGCTATGGATAAACCCTCTAGATGATGTCAGTGGCAATGTAGTTGAGCATTCCTGCACAAGAGTGTTATAAAAAACCCACAATATATGTATATATGTGTCATAATAATAAGCGTACTCAATGTGATATTGACAAAAACATGTGTTACGAGTTGTGTTTAATTTAACATACCATGGTTTGCATTTCTTGAAGGATCTTTTGCCCAAGTTAATTTCATTATGTTCATGCCTAAACCTCTCATATAATTTTGTTTATGTCATGTCAAGAAAATATTTAATGTGGGGATCACGATCCCTTGAACCCATTCTCAATTTTAGAACATCTTTTTGGCTGGATGAAGGTCTACTATTGTCACACCAAAACTATTGCACCAATACCTTTACTGCATCAATGAGATTCATATCGGAGCGTAGCAACTTGCCAATGAAGGACCAGACATCTATTTCACCAGAGTCAAGTTGTTCTCTTCTAGAACAATACCTACAAAGTTCTTTGATATCCAAGCCTACAAGTTTGGATGTAGGCTTAAGAAGGTGAAGGACCCTGGTGCTTTTGTTCATGATTGATTGTGACAACACACAGCGAGCAGCATTGTGATCCTTTAAATGATATTTCTTTCCAATATTATTAAATGCATCTAGGAAACTTCTGATAACATAAGAACTTGGTTCAGAACTGTTTATCATCTTTATCCTTAAGTTTTTACTAACATAAGTCATAGACCTATATTTTAACAACGATATAAATAATCTACATTTATCTCCATCACATTTAGAATCAAAATAGTTGACAAGTATCGATTGAGCTTGATGTGCAATACAGTTTTTAGACAACGTACCTTCAAGTGAACCAATGAGACTTTCATCGATTTGTATATGTTTTGGAGTTCTTTGGCGTGAAGTTTTTAATGGAGGTAGAAAGGTTGGAATTGCACCCTGTACCATATCACCTAGTCGGTTTGGAGTTTGAACATGAGATTCATGTCCTTCCATGTCTTCCTGATGGTCGGATGGTGGAAATTGGAAATCCTCTTAAGTGGTCTGAACAACATTGTCTTCTTTGAGCATACCTTTTGCATTCAATGTCTCTCTAACTTCATCACTTGCATACCCGCATTAAATTAAATATGCAAAGATTTCATGTGGCCTTGATGTGCGCCTACATTTTATTCCTTGATCAGTTCCATGTCGTGCTCATTCTTCTACTGATATGGTGACCAAAGATCCCTTGAGCAAATTCTTTTTTCTTTCTTGACGTAGATTGGTAGGAAGAACTATGGCATCCTCAAAAACCGGAATTGGTTGAGAGTCCATATAGCGTCTTCGATTGGTCATGTCATTTCTTTTCTTCTCTATAATTTCTTCAAGGATATCATTGGGTATCCGCTTCGTTGCTGATTTTCTTGCTCGATTGCATGAGTTTCCCATGACCAGAATGATCAATGATATATATGGTTTCCTTTGCTAGCTCCTCAATGGGAAACTACCCAGGCGTGGTTTCTTTCTTTCTCAATTGTATCTAGATACTCAAGATAGGGGGAATATTGGGAAGAATGTTGCCTTTTCTAGCTCCTCAATTCCAAGAAAAACAATGATAGAGATGCTCTATGGTTCTCCTCAATGGGAAATTCCTCAAGCTTGGTAAATATATTGAGCAATTGTGCTACATTCTCTTGAGCTAGGGGGAAGATTGGGAAGAATACATTTCCTTTGATATCTCCTCAATTGCAAGAAAAACAATGGTAGAAGTGTTGTATGGTGCTCATTAATGGGAAATTATCCAAACTTGGTTTCTTTCTTGCTCAATTGTGTCTACATACTCCACCAAAGTGACCAAGTTAATGTTTCCTTTGTTAGCTCCTCAATTGCAAGAAAAACAATGGTGGAGATGCTCTATGTCGCTCCTTGCTCAATTAATGGATTCTTTCTTGCTCAATTCATTCTTTATTTCTTGCTCCTTAATGTATACCATGCTCCAAGCAATACTTAGAAACTTGTGGTCCATATGCTTGATTCACAAAACAATATTGTGTGAAAATATGGTGAAGAAGATAATGTTCACACACTATCTGTAACCTGAATTTACACGCAGAATGTCAAACCTGTGAAAATGTGTTTAGAGTGTTTCTCGGACAATGACTACTACTGTTTATACTGAGGATAAACATGCACACATTATTGTTAACTAAAACAGGGGCGCATTTCATATATATAAAACACGTGCATGTTTTACTCTAATAGAATTTTGGAGTGTTGTTGTAATGTCAAAGATCACATAGGGTTACCAATAATACACATTAATACAAACATGCATAACAGAGACAAGAGACAAGAACAACTAAGTAGAATAACAAATTATATTATAGTGAAAGGGTCCATACAATACAGAGAACTGAACCGGTTCTCATCTGGCTCAACAGCCTAATATATATGATTTACAAACAGTTACAAATAACTACCTATCGCTTCACTCAACTGACACAACCTTAGGTGGCCGACCTAATCTCTCATTAGTTGGTTGATTGAATTAGTCTGCTAATCGACTAAGTTGGCTATCATTCAAGTCGGCATACCGACTTGCTCCTCCAACATCTCCCCCACGAACAAAATCTTTCTTCCTCTCGAAGAAATAGGGAGGTACCAAAATTTCTTTGTCTGTCTAAGTAGTTATTCCTGAGCTTGATCTTCATGGGTTGTGAAGTCTGATGGTTGGTTATTTCTATACACAGACTTCGACAATTGCTTCAGCTGTCACTGCTATCTGATGTTGAAAATCCATCCAACTCTGCATTATTTTCTGTATATCTATGCTTAGTGTAGTAAGACTTGATAGGATCAACATTTTCTCTTGAATGGAAATTTCAGCTATTATTTCCATGTTGGGACCCATAAAAGGGTCCTTTTCCTCTGCTGTATCCAACAAATGTTTCATCTATGGGAAGATGATGTCTATTTTTTCAAATTTTGGAATGGCTTGTTGTACCTATTGATGTGCTTCTCGCTTGAGCTTCTATAGTTTAGCTATTTCAAGCACTATTTGGTCTTCAATTATGCGTCTAAGTGCTTTGTGAGTACTTTTCCTCTTCTCTAGTGCTTGGATATCTTATCGGATCTACCTGGTTCACTGATAGACTTACCCATAGTAAGTGGGCCAGTCTCATAGTACTTCTTCTGTAATGACAGACTCCTCCATGTGATCTTGCAACACCTTGTATGCTTTTGCAAAGGCTGTGTGTTGCTCCATCATTAGTCGGATGGTTTCTTCTTTCTTCTCCTCTTTTGTGTCTTGAATTTGTTCCTACAGCGCTAACACCATGCTCTCAAATAGCTGATATGCTTTTTCTAGTGGTTTCTTGGTGTCAACCTCTACTGGTCCTGGTATCACCATTTGTACAAGGCTTCTGTATTTGTTGAGAAACTTGACTTGTTCCTTTTCATTGTTGTTGATCTCCTTACGTCTCTGCTGGCTCCTTTTCTTTTCTTCAATTGCTAGTGTTTCAAGGAGTTGTCCTAGGTCTGCATCTTTCAACTTGGTTGCATCGACTGCAGTGGTTGACCCAAGTTGACTGATGTGGACCATTGTTGTCTGTACATGATGGTCCTTCTTATTATTATGCTTCTGGGTTTCTGCTTATTTCGGCACCTATTTACCTACAAGAGTCAGGTCTGGATTGTCTGTTTGATGGGCAGCAGTGATTGATGGTATTTCCATTTGAGTTGGTTGGATGACCGCTACATCTAGTTGTGCCTCTGTTTGGTTGGATATAGGGTGTCTAGAAGTGGATGTGGTAGGTGCAGCTGGTTGAATTAGAGGTTCTGAGTCAGGGGGTGGTGGTGATGGTGTTGGTGAATGGTCGAGTGTGATTGGATTGGTGGAAATGTGGTTAGGTGATGGATTGTCGATCTGAGGTGGTGAGTCCATGTTGAAGAATAGTTGGTCGATTTCTCGATGTATGTCCTCCATATTTTCTCCTTGCTCATTGTCGTTCAGTTCAGAATCTGGTAGGTGGGGTTTAGTTTCAATCGGAATGACAAATGTGGTCCGACTTGCGACAACTTCAGCTTCTTTGTCGAGATTCCTTTGGAACGTTGAGCTTATTATTGCCACAGTCTTCGGCCTCTGGAGTACTTGGCCAGGTTGGGATATGGGTAGTCAAGATCCGTCGACATCGAAAAAAGGTGCTTTGGTAGAGAGCTTCTACACCATGGTGAATATCTCAGGAATTTTTTCAATGTATGCCTGGAGGTCTCTATCATAGTATAACTTTTCCTTCACAACCTCCGACATAGAATTCTTGCATAAGTCGAGTAGGATTACTGAAAGTTGTTCTGGTATCAGTGCTTCTACTATTTTTGTTGGAGACAAAGGCGTGGGTGTAGACACGAGATCCACAACATTTTCAGCGGTCAAAGTGTGTGTGCTCTTCACCTTCTTTGGTTGACTTGGTTGTGCCCCTGCCTCGACAAATTTTTGAAATTGGGTTTCCAATGGCACTTTGTTTGCTGCGGCATCTTGTATTATGTCAAGGACCATAGCTACCAGTTCCTCCTCATCTTCTGAATATTATGCAATGATAAGCTTACGCTTACCTTTCGCTTGTTGTTGTTGCTGTGTTCTTTTCCTTTTTCTTGAGGCTGCTATCTCCTTCAACAATTTGGTTATATTTTCTTTGGTGGCAGCATACTCTGGATTTTTAGTTTCTATCTCTCCCCTTGGCTCTTGAGTCGGGATGAGATTTTCTTCAGTCAAATTGGTTACCTACTGTTCTACGTGTGTCTCTTCTCTTCATGCCATCAGAGGTTTGATTATGATTTGCAGTCAACCAGGGCCTTCGACCGGTGCCTACTCTGACACAAAGGTACTGATGTATAGGTTAGGCTCGTAATCCTCCTCCTTCTCCTAGTATGTCAGTGGTTTTTCTATCGAGAATTCTGTTTCCTTTTCTTTTGCTGGTATTGGTACTTTTGTTCCCGCCTGTTGAGATAGCTCCCAAAAGATGTCTTCAATTGCTGGATAGTAGTCGAGTGTTTTTGCATTTGTTTTGGCACCTTACATGTACCACACCGCAGTATGGTTGAGTTCTAGCTGAATGTGGGCCTTTTAGGCAGACTTGTTTGGATGTTCTGAGGCACCCTCCATCTGGTTGTGCGGACTTTTAGCTGCTGGAGCTAGTTTTCCAACATCACTTTCCCTTTTGCAAGTTCCTTCATTTTTGCACTCTGGGAAAATGGTTTGAACCTCCACATATGAAATCTTGTCGGCTCTTGAAATTGCTTGTCCTCGATAGGGAAAAAAGAGTACATTACTATCCATAAGATAAGGGACGGGAACCTGATAATTCCTCCCGTCTCTTGGCATTTTTCACAGATGTTTTTGATCATGTCGGCGACATACTCAGCCCATCTGTATATATTTCCGTTGGTTGCAATGGCGTCTACTGCCTCCAACATATCTAGTTTGATGTTGCTTCCAGGACGTGCCATTGTGAGTGTCATGGCTATGATATTGACCACAATCTGTGGTGTTTGAGTTGTTATGTGGCTAATCATCAACCCTTTCGAGTTTTTTCCTGATGCTGACCCTGTTAGTTTTTCGACCAGTCCTTCTTTTATACCGATTGGTACTGGTTATCCTTTGTTTGATAGACCTGTCAGTTTGTAAATAACTTCCCCAGAGATGTCGACTGGTTGATCAAAAAAAAATCGACCATTGTGGTACCGACTTATGATAAAATTTAGCATTGTTTCTTTTGTGCCACCGAAACTGGCCATGAGCAGTGCATTGACATAATTTACAATGGAACTTTGTTGTATTTTCTCTGTAACTAGGGTAGGTTTCTTGTCGACATATGCCCATTCTTTTATCTCGGCCCATAGTTTTTCCCATTAACCTTCCTACACCTTAGCATTCTTGATGTTCTTTAGTCTTCTTACTAATGGTGTCTCCGCAGTCTGTAGTTCCTTGATTTTGGTTGAGGCTCTGGCCTGTTTTGATGCCATCTTGTCGGTCTGAGGGTCGATTTTACTTCGATGCTCTTGGTTTTCAGTCGTCTGGTTGCTCTAATTCTCTCTCTGTTTAAATTGTGGTGAATAATCCTTTGGTGGTTCAGTATTTATAGTGGATGTTTTGGTCAATGAGTGTATTCATGGCGGATGTCATGGTCCAGCAAGAACACTCGAGTGTGCATTAATGGTTCTTGGGTTTTGGTGCTCGAAGTCATGAATGTGTGAGGGGACTGTTGATGTCATCGGTCTATGTTGGTTATGAAAATGGTCAATGATGTTATATCAATGGGCATGATGTTAGTGGTCGAAGTGGTGATTCCCTGTCATTCTTTTGTGTGTGTATCAGTACTATTTTTCTTTTTCGATTTTTTTATTTATTTTTATATCTTTTGTTTAACCGTTATGGTTGTTATATGTTTTTTTTTAAGTAGATTTGTTTTAGTTTCTGTATCGTTTTAGTCGGGCCCATTAATGAGTTTTCGAAATACTATGCCTTGTAACGTCCTTAGTCGGATCGATCCGTTTGTATGTATCTCTTTGAAAATATAGGGTCCCATCCATTCCATATGTAGCTTTTTAGGTTTTCCTTTCATCCGACTATTGTATAATAAGGCAAGGTCTCCTATCGACAGATTTTTGTTTTTGATGTTTTTATCGTGCCATGCTTTTTGTTGTTGTTTCTAGATTTCTTGATGTTGGATCGTGATTAGTTGGTGTTCTTCAAGTTTACTTAGTTGCAATAGTCAGTCCTTTCTTCCTTGTTCAACATCGACATGTAAAATTTCTGTGATAATAGGTGTCTGTTGTCGAAAGTGTAGAGGAACTACTGCTTCCTGTCCATAAACTAATCGGAATGGTGTTTGGTCGGTTGAACGCTTGTATGTCATTTTGTATGCCCATAGTACCGCGGGTATCTTTTCATCCCAGTCGTCTTTATCAGCATTACATATTTTTGTTAATGCTTTTGTTAATATTTTGTTAAATGCTTCAATTGCTCCATTCAACTGAGGATGGCATGATGTACTCCGACGGTGGTCGATTTGGAACTGGTCTATTAGTGTTTTAATAGTTTTATTTATGAAGTGTGTTCCCTGGTCACTTATTAGGGTTAATGGACATCCAAATATGGTAATGATATTCTCATAGATAAACTTAGCAGCTATCTCGCTAGAACATGTGTCGACTGGTTCTGCCAATGCCCATTTGGTTACGTATTCAACTGCAGTTATTATGTACCTTGCACCTGTTCTTTTTGCTGGTATAGGAAATGGTCCTATGAAGTCGATGGCCCTTCGAATGTCAAAATTGGGTTTACTGATATTAAGGGCATTTATCTACTAGGTAAGGGTCGACCCAGTCGTTGACATAAGTCACATTGGCTTACAAAATTTTTGCAATCTTTGTGGAGTGTCAGCCACCACAACCCTGATTGTTGGATTTGATTTGCAGTTGTGTCTGCTTGGAAGTGTCCTTCAGCAGGTCCGTAATGTGCTTCATGCATGATATTATTTATTTTGTGTTCCAGTACGCACCTTCTGAGAATGTCATCTAACCCCATTTTATATAGGAATCCATTTATGAGACTATACGGTGCATCTTTCATGCCTAAGATTTGTTTCTTCTTCGTACTCATGCCTTCTGGTGCTTGTCCATCTTCTAAAAACTGAGCTATTTCCTCTAACTCTGTCAGGACTACTTCTATTCAAAATAAATGTGCATCTAGTAAGTTGTCTTTGACTTCTGTCGGTTCCTTCCCTGTGTTGATTCGGGATAAGTGGTCGGGACCGACATTTAGCTTACCCGGTCTGACAACGAATTTGAATTCAAATTCTTGGAGTATAAGTAGCCATCGACAAATTCTTCCATGGTGTAGAGGCTTATTTATGAGGTATTTTAGTGCTTGATGGTCAGTGTAAAAGATGAATGGATTACCTAGTAGATAGTGTCGATATTTTTGTAGTGTAAAGACCATTCCTAATGCTTCTCTTTCAATTGTCAAATAGTTACTTTTAGCTTTGTTTAGTTTTTTTCTACTGTAAACTTTAGGATAGTCCATTCCATCATCTCTTAGCTGAGTTAGGATTGCTTTTATTGCTAGGCCTGATGCATCGATGTGTACATGGAATTTGATCAACCAGTTTGGAAACCTTAGGATGAGTGCTTTGAATAGATTTCTTTTTAGTTTTTCAAATGATATTTCGGACTCCTATGTCCAATTAAATTCCTGATCATCTCTTAGCAATTCTTCCAATGGGTATGTCATGTCTGAATAATGTTTTACGAGTTTTCTATAGTATCCTGTATGACCAACTAGTACCCTGACTAGTTTTGGACTCATCGGTGGTTTTAAGTCGAGGATGATTTTTATTTTTACGAAGTCAACTTTAATAGCTTCTTTACAGATGATATGTCCTAATAGTATTGCTATAGGAGTTAAAAATATGCACTTCTTGATGTTTAGTGATAGTTGGATCTGTCGACATTGTTCCAACATAAGTATTAGCCATTTACAATGGTCCTTTAGTGTAGAGTGTATTGTCCAATCATTTAAATATATTGCTATTGTTTTGTAAATGTTCTCGTGAAATGTTTTAACCACAATCCCCGAAAAGACTGTAGGTGCATTTTTAAGTCCAAAAGGCATAACCCTGTAAGCAAATGAGCAAAATTCACATACAAATGTTGTATTTTTCTGATCTTCTTTGGCTATTGGTACTTGATTATAACCTGAGAATCCATCTGTAGATGAATAGCATTCATGTCCTGCTACCTCATTTAAGATTTCATCTGCATAAGGAGTTGGAAATGGGTCTGTTAATGTAACTTTATTGAGTTCTCTGAAATCAACACAGATCTGTAGCTTGGTTGGATCGTGTTTCTTTGGTTGAACCACCATTGGAATTGGCCATTCTGATTGGTCAGCAGGGTAGATGATTCTTGCTGCAAGCATGTTATCAATCTCTTTCTTGACTATCTCTTTGTATTTGTGAGCTAGTTTATATGGTCATTTCATGACAGGTTGAACATCACGTTTTATGTCAATCTTCATTTCTCCCATTTAATGTACTAGACCTTTAAGATCCTTATAGTCTCTTGCAAATACATCCTGAAATTCTTTTAGTAGGTGTGATCTCTATTGTTTGTGCTTCAGACTAGTAGTCTCCATTTTTTCTATTTTTGGTCGATCATCATTTGATATGTCGCCTTCTCTAGTTTTAATTTTATCATCTAGCCATTCCGATGCTTTAGATTCATTGATTGGTCGAGTTCCTTCCTTAAACTATGAGAATGTGGCAGGAAAGTCTGTTGCATTCATTCGGTCATTATCCTCCTTGTCAATTGTTTCAACTTTGAGTATTGTGCGAATAGGTTTGGTCGTTTCGACATGATTTGATTTCCATCTAAAACTTTTCCCTTCCAACTTTTCATTTTCCAACTGTAGTCTCGTTGACTGTGGCATTTTCTCGGTTTGTATATTGTTACAGTTTATTGTCAGTTAGTTTTCCCTTAGGGTTTTGTTTTCTGTCGGTTGTACAAATGCTTTTATCTGTTTTGCAGTTTGAACCAAATTCTCATTTTGGGGTTCAAAGTTGAAATCTTTGATAAAATTTTCTTTAAGTTCATGCCATAGAAATGTTTCACCCCGAGCTTCTTCCATCTTGTACCATTTGTTCGGTAAGTCGGCAAGTGTTGATGGAAATAAGTGTGGCCATGTGCATTCATCCTTATATCCTAGTCTTCTCCATTATTTTTCACATATATTTATATGGTTTTCTGGATCCTGTCCTTGGTTAAACATAGGTATCTAAGCCTAGTTGGTTAACTTCTTTCCTCCAAACCTTTCTACAAAATAAGTCGAAGCTGTTGTCCATGTCTGTAGTCTTGACTGATGGGTATCCCACCATCTAGCAGCTTGTCCTATAAATGTTTCTACTAAACTTTCTAGTCAGCCATGTTCACTGATGTTCATAGATACTTTCTCTACATGCATAGCTGGTGATTCTCTTTCTTTATACCTTGGGATTTTTGTGGTATTTATATTTGTTGGTTGTAATGTAGGATATTCCCTAATTTTCTTTTCATATATTTTTGAGATGCTGGACACCGCAAAGCATTCTTTGACTGTTTTCTTCTATACTTTTTGAATATTCCAACATCCTCTTTCTTTTCTTTCATAGTTCTCAACCTCCCAATAATATAGCTCTGCATCTGAATTGTATCCTACTGAGTCTTGGTTTCCTAAGTAAATTTCACCATATGTATTAGGTTATGTGTAATCTTCATTATTTTGTATCTGATATAGTTGTCAGATGTCAACTTCTTCATCAATTGGTTCTCTCCAAGGTTCTCCTTGGGATGGATGAATATGTACTATGACTTTTTGTCCATTCCCCTTTAATTTGAGTCTTTATTTGTCAAAGGATATCGAGGCTTTCATTTTTTTCCCCCAAGGTCGACCTACTAACGCTGGGAAGGAGCTGGATCCTTCCTTAGGGTTAATAATTTTGAGGTTGACTTTAGTCGATATACATTTTATCGTTGTGTCGACATTTTTTCAAACTCCAATAGGTTCAATTAGGCCTTGGTCTGCCAATTTCAGGTATATGCCTGATTCATAGAATCGAGGTATGCCTAACTGTTCCCATGTGTCTCGAGTCATAATATTTACCTATGATCTAAAATCGAGTACAACTTGTTAGACATGGTATCCTTCAATTTCCAAGTCGACAAGTGGGTCGGCATCACTTTTATCTTTTTGGTTTAAGCTGCAAATATTCTTTGTTTTTTTTTTAGTGTTTTTGTTGTGTTTTATTTTATACAGTAAGTCGATGAATTGCGATATTGTTTTATCTTTTTGTACCAACTGTATTATCTCTTTTACTGTGTCCTTTTGATTATCATCTTCTTCTTCCTGTCGAGCAAATTCTCTCAATATATTTGTTGCATCTTTATATATTTGTTTTTCTTTAACTGGGTCAAGATAAACATTTTTTTCTTTTATCTTGCTTATTTGGGGGTTATCATTCCTAGTTTTCGTCCCTTGTTGGGTTACGATATGTAAATTATTTGTATTGATAATATCATGTTTTTGTACACATGACAAGACATTAACATTCTTATTTTTATTTATCTTTTCAAGCATAATAGGGACATTGTCTAATGAGTGATCCCCTACACCATAATTAGTACAGAATTTTAGGTCAGTCATGTCCTTGTATGGATAGTCTGCATGTCGATGTACTTCCTTGTAACATGTGAAACATTAGATGGGCCGACGTGGTCGATTGTCTCGATTCCCATAGAATCGACCTCAACTTCCATAGTCTTCGCGTTGGTTGTCAAACCGGCGTTCGTACCGACAACCTTCATACCTTTCATTATTTTGGTAATTTTGCTCATTATTTTGTGCAACTGCATTAGTCTGATTTACTGCCTGATAATTTTTTTGATTCTTTAGATTTAGGTGGCAGTATGAGGTGTTGTGATTTTCAGTTTCACAGATTGCACACCATGATGCTTTGCCATTCTTCATGTTGAATGGGAAATCTTTTGTGGTATGCTCTCCATGCTCTTGGCAGATGTCGCAGAAACATTTTGTTTGCACAAATCGAACATCTTGTCGGCTAATATCCTATCGGGAGTTGTCCTTTGAATGTCCGGTCGTCGAGCACTTCGTGCACCAAATATCTTGACTCTTAATTTTTAGCTCTTTTATAGATTTCTGCATGATCTCAAGCTATTCCTCGAGTTTGTCATCCGTGGAGTATGCTAGAATGTCTTCATCCATTTCTACTTGTAGAGCTTTTGTGAGCACATCTTCATAAGTTTTGAATGTCTCCAAACTGATGTGTCGACGAATCTTCTATGACAGACCTGCAAGAAACCACTAGATTAATAGTTGCTAATTAATGACATAATCCAACTCGCTGAGAGGGTCTTTCCATTGTTTGTTGTAGTCGCAGACAGTTTCTCCTAGCTTTTGTGATGTTGTCTTTAATTTATTTGTTGTCAGATGTTTTGCATCTAGAGTTTTAAAGAACGATAGAAATTGTGCTTTGACTTTGGCTTTTTTTGCTTGTGGGATTCTCTCAGAAAAGGTCATATACCAAGTTAATGCCCTCTTCCTTCAGGCACTGACGTATTGCGCCGTCTGTATTTTTTCATCAGTAACTTGGTTGGCCTCCCAATTTCCTTCTTCTGGTCGACAGATAATTAGATGACTATCATCGTTTCTCTCGTCGTCTAGTCGGCTCCAAATACCAAAATCACCAGCTCCTAGTCTGAGGTCCTCTTCGACAATTGTTTGTATCCTGGTACTCGGATCCGTCGGAGATAGAGGTCTTACCTTTTGGTGGACTTCTAATTGGAGAGCTTCTTGCTGCTCTATCCAGAAATCTTCTTCCATAGGGGACGCTTCTTCTTCCATGCCTTCCTCATGTCAGTCATGACCCAACTCTAGCGGACTTCTCTCTTGGTCTCTCACTCTAGTGCTCATTCCTCTTTGAAACACTATGGCTCTTTCTATTCTCTATTCCCTTCTTTGCAGCCTCTTCTCCCTCTCTATTTTCTAAAAGTCCGTCGTACCTTTATGTGATACTATCCTTTTTATTTCCCTTTTAGGTCGACTTCTCATTGTTGGTGAATGGTTTTTCTTTAGTCGACTAGAATCCTCTCCACTTTACCCCGACATATGACCAGCCACCCCCCCATTTCCTACCTGATGCTTTAGAAAGCCCGGATAGTTCTGTTCACTTGCTGAGGAAGTATTCCCACTCCCTTTCAGCAATGATTTTTTCCCACTTCTTTTGTTTCTTTGCCTAGTTAGTATTTTGTGGCGGTTCGCATAGTAATGGATGAGGCTCAACGATATGGCCTACTCCTTTCGCAATCAGAAATTTGAAAAGCAAGGTCGGTAAGGAACACAAGAATTGTTCGGTAAGGTCTGTGTAGAATTTCTTCTCGGTAGTTTCCACCGAAGTTCTTTCTTCTATGGCTTTCTCCTCACAGAATTCATCGATGATCTTTTCGAACCACTCTGACAGGTTTGTTCTTCCCCCTTGAATCAGTTTGTCTAGCAGCTGTTGTTCTTTAATCGCTTCCAGCTTTTTCATCTAGGAGTTTCTTAAAAAGTTGGGGCACTGATTCTACAAACTTCTCATGAGTCTCAGTAAAGAACCTTTCTTTTGCTTGAGCAGTCATTAATCTGTTTCTTCATGCGCAATTTTGCAAGTAGTTTGCTATTTTACGTTCCCACCAGTCCTTAATCTCTTGTTCTGATATCATATGCTTATATACATCTCATACATGTACTACTAGCAACGGAACCAATGTTGTAATCTCACAGATCACATAGGGTTACCAATAATACACATTAATATAGACATACATAACAGAGACAAGAGACAAGAACAAGTAAGTAGAATAACAGATTATATTATAGTGAAAGGGTCCATACAATACAGAGAACTGAACCGGTTCTCATCTGGCTCAACAACCTAATATATATGATTTACAAATAGTTACAAATAACTACCTGTCGGTTCACTCAACCGACACGACCTTAGGTGGTCAACCTAATCTCTCATTAGTTGGTTGACCGACTTAGTCGGCTAATCAACTAATTCGGCTATCATTCAAGTCAGCATACCAACTTGCTCCTCCAACAAGCATTTAAGAAGGTAGTTGCACGGCTAAGGGATCATTCAAGGTTTAGGGGGAATTAACAAGCACTCCCTTATTCTTTGTGCCTTAACATCCCCCCTTTCTTCAACCTAACTATATTGTTTTACAACTCTAGGGGTGTGTAATAAGGG
>LPNX011157094.1:141891-146891 GCA_001517045.1 Pseudotsuga menziesii
TAAAAGTATTGGTATAATTGACAAAACAAGAACTCGTTATAGTATTTAAAAACACACTTTTTTTTTCTTAACTAAAACTCGCTCCGTTTTTTATTAGCTAAAATGCGCTCCTATTTTTCTTAGTTAAAACGTGCTTCTGTTTTAATTTACTAAATTGCACTCCCATTTTGTTTAAATTCAAAAATATATTCCCTCCAAATGATAAGGCCGAGCCTCCACCCATGCTTTCATGGAATTCTTATGCCTATGTGTCTAAATCATACTTTGCTTCAGATTCAACATGCCTATGCCTTGGAGTGTGATAAACCATGGCTTATTCATCATTATATCCAAATTTTCAATATGCATGTGTTTAGCAGTTCGTTTGATTATACTGCACACCTCCATTTTTTATGAGATTTTAGAAACAGATATGGTTTTTTTTGCAAATTCTAAATCTGTAAATTTTAACAAGAATACATAATTTTTTCTATTTTTTTCTTATTTATCTTCTGTCATCAATCCTCAACTCAAAAAACACACTGTTAGTGTTTTGTCCATATCTCTTTCATTTCTCAACCATTTAAAAAAACATTGTATCGTGCACTAAAGAACACCAACCTCTACATACTATAAAAAAATCCATTTCCAAATAATTGCATTAAGACATTCAAATGCTACACCCACAATTGACGTACCATTTTTGAGGTTTGATATCTTAGATAATTAAAAAAAAAAATTTAAAATATTATTTTTACTATTGGAAAAATAGTCGTGCACTAGTACTATATGTTCTCTATATGTATACCGGTTTTTGTAAGTTTATTTCATCATTTAGACATATAGATGTTGCACCCACAAAAACATATAACTTATAATTTGTCCCAAAAATAAAAAGTGCTTGTTAAAAAATATCTAACTTTAGATAGTTAGCAGCATTTTCAATAGAAAAAAATTATATTTTTGGAAAGTTCATTCAATTTCTTACATTTCTTGTTGCTTACTTATTGAAAGATTCATTCTATAAGTGTCTCAAAATATCCATGCAAGTTGATGGATGTCTGTTTTTTTATTTTTGTATTGCAACTAACGTGCCAAAGGAGACCTTCAACTTTGTGCACTCACCCAGACAAAAGAGTCATGTCGACCTTAAAATAAATCTGAAATAATTCCAAGTAGGTGAGCATGTGTTTGTTAAGGTAAAACCTAGAAAGAGTTCCTTTAAACTAGGGAGTTGTGCTAAATTAGCACCCATGTATTGTGGACCATTCGAAATATTGGCAAGAGTGGGGCCAATGGCATATGAATTAGCTTTTCCACCAAATATTAGAGTACATAATGTTTTTCACAGTTCTATTTTGAAGAAATATGTACACGATGCTACTCATGTGATTGAATGGAATGTGATTCGGGTAGAACCAAAAGGAGATTTTCTAGTGGAACCGGATTGTATTCTCAACAGGAGGGAAATTTTCTCCAAAATCGCACCATCGTACAGGTAAAGGTGAAAGGGAAACACTTCAGTCCAGATGAAGAAACCTGAGAATTAGAGAGTGATATGTGGGTTGCATATCTAGCTCTATTCCAAGAAGATTTAGAATAACTTAAGCAACATCGAGGACAATACTGAGCTTACAATTGGGTAGGCGGGGTGTTTGTAACATACCCAGAACTGAAAAATAAATATTTATTATTTATTTCAATAAAAACATTATATTAAATTTATTATAAATTTTATGACCAAGTGGGTCAAGGATGATTGTAATTGAAGAATTATTTATATTTATAATTAATAAAAGGAGACACCTATCCAGGGAATACTATTAAATGAGTGTTCACTGACCCACTAGGAGAAAGGAGAAGTTGTAGAAGGCTGGTTTACAAGTGGCAGTGCTAGCATTTCACTTTCGAGCTATTGCAGGAGCATAATCCCTAAAAAAAGTGGTCATGTTCCCTAAGAAGGGGAACTGAGTTGGCGGCTCATTTAATTCCAAAACTGACCCAACGGCCTAGGGAATCTTATATAAACCATCAAATTGAGAAGGAGGCTCACTACTCATTCTGATTTCTGAGAGAATGAACATTGTGACTGCTGCAAACTGAAAAGTCAGGCACAGAAAGAATTTGATGAGGGGATAGCTAAAGTGATTTGATGAGTTAAGTCTGCTACTGAGTGCTGAGTTGCAGAAATCTATTATGTGACAGAGATCTTCATCCTAGTGGTTCGATGAACAGGTTCATGGGTCCTAAGAAAGTAACTTTGGTTTCTTCAGGAGAAGGTTGGTTGGAACAGTCTCCCATGGGTGTTTGTCCCCTTTCTTCATTCTATCCAAGTTCAATTGCTATTTAAGTTCTAATCTGTAGTTTCATTTAGAATATGCTCAGGAAATTGTAATTAGGATGATTGAATACATTGTAATCCCTTTATCTAAATGTTGTTAGAAACACAATGTTTATTAGTTTTGAATTTAATGGATAGATCTACTCGCTTAGTATTCTCTATAAAAGTATTTCATAATATAAACAAATTTATTTTTGTATCAGTTTTAGATTGTATCATAGTTTTTAGATTGCTTCTGTAGACTAAGCTAAAATCAATTAAATTTTGTAACACAGTAAAGAATTTTAAAGGTACCATAGTAAAAAAAACACAGAGACCTACTATAACATAGCTATTTCATTTGTAAGGGTCTATATACATATATCTACTTAAGAACATAGCCCTTTTTATACCACTGTAAATTATTTAGGGTTATAAACTAAAATATAATTATACAGAATTAAACATAACCTAGAACTTATGTAATGTTCAGATCCAAGTTTCCTCCTTGATACTTTTGTTTACAATAATCTTTCCATGATATGTGTCCCGTCTCTTTAAAACACTCTAGAATTAATCTAGAATAAATAGGGTTATAAATGAAAAATAATAACTAAGATTGTTCACATAAGGGCATCTTAAGCACAGTTTATTCATGATTAAATACACCAAGTCAATATTATCAACAGATCGTAGCACTAGTTATAGGCTTCAAGTCAGGGTGGTGTTGTTTTTGCAATATTTCACTTATAGAAGGAAGTTACAGATATCCTTAGGGATTAATTAATTTCGAAATAGTATGGTTAACTAAACATAGTTTAAATTATTTTCAATAGAAATGGAATCTTACCTTCAGTCTCATGGCCTATTAAAATAAATACTCAAAGTAAAAGTTTCACAGTCTTTAAACAAAATGATGAAACCCTAGGATCCTTTTATAACCAGTTTCATTTCCATCTACGCAGTCATACTATTAACAACTAGCCATCAAGGACCTCATATGTATTTTATAAATGAAAATAACGTCAATATAGGTCTCACAAATAAATCCTTTTTCTTTAAGTTTTCCTAAAACCCTGCTAGCTATCAATTGAAGGATAATGATTGTGTAACAGTTGAACTAATATTTGAAACCATAATTACAACATGTACCTAAACCCCTGCAGAGATTATTTTAATAGTCGAAGTCTTTTTACATAGGCATTTACGACCCTTATCTCAAATTCTATAGAGAAAGGTAAAGAATCCAAGACTGAATTCCTTCAATAAATAGGTTAACTATGAATAACTTTATGCATTAAAATAACCATGTATGCTTTTAAAAACATCAAACTCCTTTATTACATTACGACTTCACCGTAAGGTTCGCATTTCATTTTGTAAAACAAAATGAAGGACTTGATAAATATTTTGAAACCTGGAAAACAAAGCATTGGGTTTACACCAAATATATCCAGTGTATTATCAGCAAACAGTAAACAAAATACGACAGTGGCGTTGTAGCCAAAAGTAAGAATCGACAGTAAGGCTACATGACCTATCATGTCATAACAAGTATAAACTATGAAAGAAAAAACTAAATAAGAATTTTTATAAATAGTCACATTATAGGAATAAGAAAAACCATAATACAACATTAGTATTAAAAACATTGTTAGAGATACCCCCAATAGGTTTTCACAGAGAGGTATTTAATGCTTTATCAAAATAAAAAACTACATGCAGATTAACAAAAGTGGCTTCTAATCCCAAAACAAATCCACAGACAAGGATTCCTTACAATGCCAGAAGTATATACAGTCACTTAAATATTGAAATAAATGGAGTCCCAACTTCGAAACTTTTACGGGCTCTTACAGTGTTAAAATCAAACTTTAGAACCAAAATGAATATACATAGTGGCATAGTCATTTAAGATTCCACATATGTTAAACAACTCCTTTATAGTATCAAATGCATATTATACCAAAGGGTCTATGCAAGAAGTTGAGGGTCTCTTTTGGCGTGTTAGATGCAATACAAAACTGAAAAAACAAGCATCCATCAACTTGGACGCATATTTTGAGACACTTAAACAATGAATCTTGCGATCAGTAAAAAACAAGAAATGTAGGAAATTGAATGACCTTTCCAAATATATATTTTTTTTCTATTGAAAATGTTGTTAACTATCTAAAGTTAGATAAATTTTAACAGTCACTTTTTATTTTTTGGACAAATTATAAGGTATATGTTTTTGTGGGTGCAGCGTCTGAGTGTCTAAATGATGGAATAAACTTATGAAAACCGGTATACATATAGAGAACATATAGGACTAGTTCACGACTATTTTTCCAATAATAAAAATGATATTTTTAATTTTTTTTTAATTATCTAAGAGATCAAACCTCGAAAACGGTACGTCAATTGTGGGTGCAGCATTTGAATGTCTTAATGCAATTATTTGGAAATGGGTTTTTTATAGCATGTATAGGTTGGTGTTCTTTAGTGCACCATACAATTTTTTTTTAAATGGTTGAGAAACGAAAGAGATATGGATGAAACACTACGAGTGTGTTTTTTGAGTTGAGGAGTGATGACAGAAGATAAATAAGAAAAAAATAGAAAAAATTATGTATTCTTGTTAAAATTTACATATTTAGAATCTGCAAAAAAAACCATATCAGTTTCTAAAATCTCATAAAAAATGGAGGTGTGCAGC
>LPNX011157094.1:154514-171123 GCA_001517045.1 Pseudotsuga menziesii
CTCCATGAGAGGCATCAAACTCCTGCAAGAGTAAATATTGCATATATATTACGAATCTTTTAATATGTTAGATATAGTATGGAACAATTAAAAATTGAGTTCAATAACTGAGTTTTAAAACAAAGTCCTTACCTAAGCACCAGACATCGTACTGGTACCATGTCTTGGTCCAAAACCATAATAGGGTCCCCCACATGATGTGCAGACGTGCGGTCTATCCCCACCGACAGATGTCCCTCCACCACCAGAAGCTGGTGGTTGTACACCAGCAAAGGAAGAGGGCGCTCTCTCGTCAATAGTGGCCGTGTGTCGAGAGACCATCTCAGCTAGAGTAAAAAATGCATCCTGTGTCTGGGAAACCATGTCATGTGCAGGAGGGATGTCTGCCCTCGGTAGCTGGGCACGGGGTGCAGGTATCTGTGGATTGGCATCTCTATGCCTAGCATGGGGTCAATGTTGGGGCATTCCCCTACCAACTCCCTGGAAGCCCAACATGTCAAAATAGTTGACATGTTTCCCCATCACAAACTCTGCATACAATTTTTGGAGGAAGTACATCGGTACTTCCCTATTGTTGTGAGGGGGGATGTCAAAAACCATGTACCACCTATCCATCCAGTTGTCTCTGATGGGTGGAAAAGTGCACCACTCAATAGAAATATGTGGCCTACTGATCTCGGGTATGTTATCCATCCCAGGCACTCTAAACAATGAATAGATGGCTTGTTTTGTTATTTTCAGCTTTTTTACCTCATTGTAACTCAAGCCATCAGCATATTGTTTCCTTTTTCTCTCCCTGTAAGATGCGATGCTATACAACGCATCATTCTATCTTGCAATCGTATCAAGAATAGATAGCAATGAATCTGATAGGGAGCGGCAAAGCTCATCTCCACCCCTCCAAGCTGAACCTATCTCTCTCAAATGGCCAATGAACCTCAGTATCTCTGCATTGTTATGATCCATAGTAGCCACTACAATCATAAATACAAATAAAATATCATTAGAAATATAAACACATGATATAATGACATATATAAGAACTGAAAACTGTATAACTATTGACATATAAACTAAATCTATCATGTAAATTTAAAGATTGATCTTGAATTTTACAGTAAAGAATAGGTAGCATAAGCTATTTAGAGTGTTAGTATATTCATAAGCTATTTATTGTTAATGAGAGGGGCTATTGTTGAATGAAGTTGGTAATCAATTTCTAAGCCATTTATTAATTTAATGAAGATTATTAGCATTTTGATGAGGATGAACTATGAAGAAGCCATAGATCTCATCTCAAGAACAATTGATCAATATATCACCCCTTTTTGAAAAAGCAGTAACACTATATATTTTTTGAAATTTTATTTGTGATAGTATTGACAATAATGTGGGTGCTAATACAAGACTAATAGGATCCAATGTAAACAAGGTGATTATTAGACACCCTAATGCCACTTATTTAGTTCTTGGTGTTTAGATTGGGAATCAAGGTGTTCACGAGGTTTACAGCCATGCTTCTCATGGCAAGCACCTCCAACTAGTGATCAAATTTGAAGGGTGGGTCTTAATTTCAATTAGAAGGGCATTTATTCTCTCATCCCTTCAGAGATGAAGGGAAATATAAATAATTGTCCTTTATTTGACAGGTATAAATTAGCCAAACCTTTTCACCAAAAAAAATGCAAAAAACAAATATTGTTTTTCAGCGCTTGTTGTGAAAGCATACATGTATGTGATGGAGGGGCCTAAGTCAACTGAATCCTTGCAACTAACTGTATTTCTAAGTCTCAACACTCCTTTTAAATTGAACTAGAATACCAAAATAAGTTTATTAATGGCTAGATTTGAGAAAGTTATAGGTGTGTGTAATTAAGTGCTTGGGGCTCTAAAATGTGTTGTGTTTTGTACCAGTCCATGGTTCATTGAATCAATAGTCATCGTTAGGAATTTAAATTATTTAATGAAAACAATTAATGTGTATAACCTCCATTCCTAAAACATTTTCCATGTTGATACAGGTCACTACCCTCTTTATTGTCTTACCAAAAGGCATGATAATGAGGAAGAAGACCTAAAATTATTGACTTCACCTTCAAAGAATGCCTTGCAATCACATTGGTAAGGACTCATGATAAGAAGATCAAAGCCATCCAACGTGTCAAATCTCAGTTTATACTGTTAATTAAAGACTTATAAGATAAATTTAATATAAGACTTATAGTTGTATCTTACTCTTTGCGTCTTGACACATTTAATATTTTATGGTTGTCTTTGGGCCTTGACCCAATTCGTATTATAAGGTGAGGATGTGTAGGCATAATAATCCTTAATTATGACTATGAGATGAGAATTTAAAGAGAAGAGAATGTAATGAGAAGAGAAATTTATATGGATGGATAATTTCAAAAGTTGCACTTCTTTTGAAATGTTGATATAAATTATGCCCTTCTTTATTGGAAGGGTAAAATTCAAATTTTAAATTTTTTTTGAAAGACAATTTTAACTTTACACTTCTAGGAAGGGCTAGAACCCTTTGGAAGGGTTGTGAAGGGTTCAATTTTGAATGCTGCCTCCAACTTGCATTCAATTAGTGGTTGGTGCACTAGATTTTAGAGTTTTATAGGGGTGTAGAATTACAGTAAGTTTATTATTACAAGTCCATTTTTTAAAATCAACATTTATCTATTGGGATTGATGTAGAAAATGAAAAAAACATGAAAAAAATTGAAGAAAATACCTCACAAAGGGAAGGTTAATCCAAAGGTGGTGATGGAGGGCTCAAGCACACCCAAAATCGCGTATTGACAGTCGAGTTTTCGCCTTCCTTCGTCCAATAGCCGCGCCGATAATGAGAAAAAGACGGCCTCGGCCGGTTTAAAATAAAAAACAGGTTTTAAGAATTGCGTGCGCATTTTAGCAAAGGAAATTGCGCACGCAATTTACTTTGCTAAAACACGCACGCGATTTTGTTTACTAGCCTAGTTGGCATGACCATTGCCAGCCTTAGGACTAGGCTTGGCAGGTTCGGTGTTGCTTGGGTTGATTTCTTTTTTTTGGATGAAGAGTGAATGACTTCACTCCACCATTGCATCTAAAGGGTCCATCAAATTTTTGCACATGCCCCAGAGCGTTATATCACATCCGCATATACAAACTAGCACCGAGTTGGAAACCTCAATGCCATGGAATTAAAGCAAACCACAAGCCCAAATTAGGTCCATAGAGCCATGCAAATGGAAGACATGGGTCTTACTGAATAAAAGGGTCTTCTCGGTGAGAGTCCAAACCACACCTTCGTCGCAGAGGTTCACCCTGCACACATAATACACACGATGGATGTTAGATCACAATTTATATCCTTTTGTAAGAAAGAAAACATAGAAGATGATTGTAGATAACAATTTACCTTCTTGGCGTTCAGAAAAATGCATTTACCACAAAAATGAGAATTGCAAGCTCCATTAACAAATGAATCAAACATAGATTGGTGCAGAAGGTATGAGGGCCGAGTTTGGTGGCCCCTCCATCCTTGGTTAAAGACAGTGGAGCAGCAAGGTCACATTAGAGGAAATTTGAGGTCTAAAATGGGCCTCCTAAGGAAACTAATAAAATAAAAGTTAAAATAATAAAATAATAGTTATTAATTTTGGAGAAATAATGAAAAAACTACTTGTTTTGTTCATATTTTCGACATATATCCCTGTGTTTTTACTCAAATTCTGAGCGAGAGAGCTCATTGGATGCGGAATTTAATTCCGCATCCAAAGAGTATGCACACTGCATACTTTTGATGGACCCCACTACCCAGAAAACAAGAATTACATGAAAAAATGTGATGATGCTCGTTGGATGCAGAATTAAATTGTGCATCCAATGAGCTCTCCCACTCAGAATTTGAGTAAGAACATAGGGATATATGTCGAAAATCCGTACAAAAAAAAGTAGTTCTCTTTTATGACAAATATGACAATTCAACCATTATGGTTGACTCATTTTATTGAAATTCTATTGCTTCTTGAATTCCATCTCACAAAATTTATTGTTGGCGCGTTTTCTTATAAGGCCCATTTTAGACCCCAAATTTCCTCTAATGAGCAACCGAAGGATTTTGGAGAAATTGAAGAAACCATTAACTGCTTCCAGAACCTTAACAAAAAGACTAGTGTAGTGTTCAAGATTCATTAAAACCTCTAGGGTTTTACACCACCCTTGTCGCCGATAGCTAGAAATCATATGATCCAAGAGAGTGTGAGTTTATGAATTCTACCCTACCTTTCCCCATCACATTTAAGTCAACCAAGGTGTCGGTACAAAGGTCAAAATCCTCATTTAACTTTCCATGAATGAGTTTGCAGATTATATTAAAATCCATTGTATATAGTTTTCAACACAACCAACAAGTAATTTCGTCGTTGATTCTTATAAATATTTTTACATCAAATCTTGTTTCAGATATATCTTAACCTGCACCAAATGTTGAGTAGTTAGAACGTGCCTTAGGCTAGGACTTTTATTTATAGATAGATCCTTGTCCAAACCTTAGGATTTCCTTTTTCTTTTTCCTTTGTGGCATTGTAGCATAGAGTTTGTTTTTTAGCTGTAATGTTGAGGTAACCTCACCGCCTACACATAGTAAAACAAAGGTTCATTCTTTAGTCGTGAAGACTAAGTAAGACCATGACCTATTGCTTGTGCGGCTCAAGAGTAGAATCAAACAAACGACAACGATAAATTGTCTTACAACATCAAGTTCAACCCAATCCTTTAAGTCAAATTTTTATGTCACAAAGTATGTCATGACGATAGTTCACAACGTAAAGCAAGCTAATAAGATCATAAGTACATGACAGTTGGAGCTAGTTAATAACTCTAGTAACACCTGAGAAAGGAATTATGAATTATAACATCTAGGTTAATTGCAATAAATAATTTATTTATTTATTTATAAATTTTTAGGGATGTTACACTCTAATTCATGATAATGAAATAAAATGGGAAAGGAAATATAGTAGTGGTTATTGTGTGTATTCTATTTTTACATTAAGATTCATAATCAACTACAGTACCCAATGCAATCATAGATATTTGGTTGACACTATTTTTACATTTTTAAATTAATATATTTATATATTTATGTCAAACATTTTTAATAATATAATTATTTTATTAGATTAAATTTTAAAAGATATATAATAAATTATTATTGAAGTAATTATAATTGAACTTATACATATAGTAAATAATTTTTTTTTATTAATTATTTATATAATATATTATATATAGATAGAATGAAATTGTTTATTAAAATGTGATACTTTTATTTTGTAAAATTTAAATTTATCTATGGTTTAATGGTAAATATGAATTAAGCACTTATAAAAACCTATAAAATACCTAAAAATCCAAAACCCGGAAGCTTTAACCTCCCAAAAAGAGTTTACCTATTCCATCATCAAACTATATGTAAATTATATTTATACATCAAACACATTAAATTTTTACACCAAACACATTAAATTTATTCATGTATATTATATCTGATTATTTTATTTTTAATTTAGGAGCTTAAGGTATCAAATTAATAAATTGGTATTTTTGTAACTTTTATGTATTTTTTTTAATGTATTTTATTGTTTTATTTCTAATATAGAATGATAATGTAACATAATAATTAATTGTTATTTTTTAAGTTTAATATTTACATTTCAATATTATTTTTTCTTATGAATAATAAAAAAAAATATTGTGTTTAATTAGTAAACAAATTCAAATTTTTAATAAATAATTATTTTAAAGTAAACAAATTGTACAAATTTATTTTTTTAATAAATAATTATTTTAATGTAAGTTAAATTATACTTTTTGATTCATCAATATAGTTCGCTAGTATGGGGCACAGATAAAATGTCACATACCCCAATTTTGTAAAATTATGTAATTTGTTTTATTTATTTTTGAGACATTATGTTAAACTTAATCCTAAGTAGGGATTGATGACTCAGCAGAGTCAACAGTTATGGAGTGTAATTCAGAATATTTTATTAATAATAAATAAATTGTGGAGACAACAGCATGGGAGAGCTGTTAAAAAGAGGTTACTGGTCAAACTGGTGGATGGAACTAGGTGGAAAGGCAAAAGACAAGTGGCAGCATCCTCAAACACTTCCTAAGTTGCAGGTGGCAACTTCCCTATATTTGGGGTCATGATTCCCCAAGAAAGTGGAATGTGAGCAGGTGGCTCATTAAATGACAGTTAACCCAACTAAGACCTAGGCAATCTTTAAAAGTACTCAATGAAGAGAGCTCAGGCTGCTCAGTTTTTATTCTAGAAAGAATTCATTCAACTGAATGTTATTCAGGAATTTCATTTGAGGAAAAAGGGAAAGACAGTAAGGAAGTGTTTGAGTGAATGTTTGCAGTAACTTGATTCTGATTATAGCTATTTGAGCTGAGAGAACTGACTGATAGTTCTGAGTTGATACTGAGTTGAAGACTGTATCTGTTTTGCTGCACCTAGTTCCAGCGAGGGAGACCAGAGCAAGCTCGGGGGTCCTGAGAAGTCGTTGTCTGAGCGCTCTCCAAGAATTGGTAGGGAGGAACGACCTCCCATTGTTGTTGTTGTCCACAGCATTAAACAAGTTCTTCATTCATTTCTTTAAATCTTTCTGAGTATAAATGGATAAATGTTATAATTATTTACATGTCTGAGTAATTGTTTAGTATCTGTAAAATTAGTATCTTGGTATGTTAGTAGCAAAACCTGTTAGTATCACTGTGTTTTTCCACATCTGGTATCACCAAATAGTACTCTAGCACAGTATCTCAGTGTTTAGAAGAAGTATTCTCTTGAGCTGAGTTCCCTAATTTACTTACAGCTATTACAAATGTCTATCTGTTTAATTTATTAGCTATCTTTCTACAGCTTTAAATTAATCTAGAACTGTAACTCTGTTTCTCAGGAAATATTAACAGTAAAAGGAAAAGATAGAATAAGTATGCTTGCAGTATAAGTTATAATTGTTTCTTCTATTTCAACAAATACATTACTGATAGAAGATCATAAGTATTTATCAATTAAGATAACACAATTACAGTATTTCGTAGTAATCTGTATTATAGCAGAGAATGCATTTACCCAGAATTTCTGTACACTCATGTTGTTTTAAGCTCGATTAAAGCATATTTTCGTAACTGTTACCTTTTAAATAGATGCTATTTTATATTCAAGTGTTTATATTGTTATTAGATAAAGTTTACTTAATTACTATATAAGTACTATAAGAAATATTCAAATTTCAGAACCAAATAATAAGTATATGACATTAAAACAATACTCATAGTAGTATCAAAGAGTAGTATTGTATTTTAGTAATTACAATGTAACATGGTGTTATATAAGTAATATAATAACATACAAATAGAAATCTAGTTTATTAAAATACAGAATGTAAATAATATAATATTTAGGCACTAGTCTTTTAATAACGTTTATTTATTTAAAATCAAGTTTACTTTCACGGCCGTAGCCGGAAAACTCTTTACAGAGTTAGGGTTATACCCTTAACTTAAACATTAAAACTAACAGCTCAAAAACCACAGAGTAAGCAGCATAAAACTATAAACTATTTATTCTATACAGAGCAGTAAAGAAAGAGATAACGTAGTTAACATAAAACTGAAATAAACGCTTATGGAAGCGGTATTACAAAATTTGGGTAAAAACCCTAGTCGTTTTTAAGAGCACTGTCAAGAAGCAAATCATGAAGCCGTGACTTCATTTTACATTCGGCTCACAGCCGTAAACTATATTTTAGTTTCTTCTTTATACAGGGCTTGCCATAATAAAAATATTAATTAAAGGAGAGTACGTATACTCAGTCTCGACCAAAAGCATTTACAAGTTCAGCACAAGGGTTAACCCTGCCAAAAACCAATTCAAATACCTACAGCCATACGCTAGCAGAGAACCAAAGTAACCACTGAAGTGCACCCATTCATCACAACCAGCAAGGAGGTGTGCCATGGTAGAGGCCAGGCTTACCGGTGGAGCTAGAAGCCAAAGCGTTGGGCGTTCCATTCTGCATCGAGGAGGTCAAACCTGCCATTAAAGAAACAATCAAGGGTTAGAAACCCTAGCATTGGTATAGATAATTTGGTATAATCTGAATTTACAAAGCCGTGAGTTCAGAACTGAACTTACCAGTATTGGTTAAAAATGAACAGCCGTTGGAAAGCAACCGAGTAACCAAGAGCCGGGTACCAAACCCTTTCCTATTCTGCAAGAACGAGCTAGCAGTGAACCGAGGATCTCCTCCCAAATGGAGACACAGCTGGTAAGAAATCGATAGTCTCACATACATGCCGTGACCGAATAGTCACCAGAGCTCAACGAAGTAACCCTTAAACTAGCAACGACTACAATGCTGCCATCGACGGAGTCACAAACTTATGCATAGTACTATAAGGCACGCAACGAATGGAAGCTACAATTAAACAGTACCAGAGCAAGAATCGACCGTAACCACCAGCAGGGTTTGCAGAGCTTCAAGCCCGAATGCGAGGGAGAGACTGAAGCAAATGAAAGGTCAAGTCAACCTTATAAGCCTCCAGTGCATGGCGAGGAGGAAGCCACGACAGATTTTAAATAATTGCTAATGAGTGGGTCGATTTGTTAATGTTTCAAATCATTTGGATGGCAAACCAAATCATGGTATGGAGACATTCGTAAGGTCGAACCTTTGACATTTTCCTGCATTACAATTTATACGTGGTAATGTTAGTCTCTATCATATAAAACAATACTTTGCAAAACTATAAACTTTAACATGTCTATGATATTGATAACTCTAATTTGATGTTCTTAGTGTAGACCACGCTTGAGGGTAGACCCTTATATAATAATATATCAAAAATAACTTTGTGTTATCAAGGTTATAAGAATTTGGGTGTAGAGTTAAGTTAACATAGTTCATAAGATTTAATGCCTTATGATTTTTTACTTTAGTCTACCATCAAAGTAATAAGTCTAATATTTCTTATTATTGATGAGTATTGTTCACTTATTATAGGACTTAGAGAGAGTTGTAGAATAAAAGGAGGGTTTTGTTATAACACTGTATACTCCTTCTATTTTATTTAGAATGGCTTGTTCTTTATCAACCCTAGAATTGTATTGGCTTATGGTGGTTGAGTCTTGACAAATACAAATCAAGAGCCTTGATAGAAGTTATAAAAACTCTATATTTTGTATACTGGGCATAGCATGTCAATCAGTAAATAGGTAAAAATGAAATAAGATCAATTATGATCATCCAGTTTGTAGTGTATCTAGAAAAAAATAATAGAATGAGTGCACTACAGTAAACTCATTAGATTCTGTATTCCATAAAGATATCTATTGTTGCTAGTATAAATGAAAATGGCTATCTATTTCTTTAGTAATTCAAAAACTATCTATCTTTGAACTTTTTCTTTATCAAAAGAAGTACAGGGAAAGTCTTACCTGTAGGAAGCTGAATTGTCTGGCTAACATGCTTATTTCTACATTTTTCTTTATTGAATGAAATTGGTACAGCATATGATTCTATTACTTTAAAAGATCTGTTAAGCAACAATCCCAAAACTTTACCTGGGTATATGTAAGAGAAAGAGGACTGTGTGCGTTAGCTTAGTAGCTAAGTAAGCCCAGTCTATCATAGCATATCCCCTTGCTGTTGCAATCAGAAAATAATCAGAAAACTGACAAGAAACTCAGCTTTATTTCTAAACACAAATAAAGATTATTTAGATATAAAACTAATAGCATTAACTAATCAATATTTAATTATTGCATTAGTATGAGTTTATACTATTTATAAAAGTTTAATTTTTTTTGAAAATTTGGGGTTTTGACATGTGTTATCAGAGCATGGTTCAAACACTAGGCCTTGATGTGGCTCAATTACTTTCCGCATAACAGTAAAATACTGTACTAATCTGTATTTTGTTTTGTGTGCAAAGAAGAAAATTATTTTTTTTCTTCTTTCTAAATTTAACAGGCAGGAATGGAGAATTTAGGAGCATATGCTACAGAGGAATCTCCTAATACTGAAAACAGACAAATGTCCAGAGAACTTGAGATAGAGGAGGTAACTGTTCACTCCTCAGAACTGATGCAGACCATAAAAGGTCTGAAGACTGAATTAGAGTCAGTTAAAAAGGACAACGAAAGGATTATAAAAACCCAAGAGGAGTTAAATCAGATTTTGATAGAAAGATTTTAGACAGAAGGAAGAAACAGAAAGTCTGAATCTGAAGAAGCTAGTCAACAGAAAATGTCCAAAAAAATGAAACTAGCTAAATATGATAGCAGTTCCTCATCTGAAGGCCTTAAGGAACAGCAAAGCTATTATTCTACCAGTGATAGTAGCGAAGCAGAGGTGAATAAGAAAAAGAAAAAGTACAGACCTTACGAAGAGATTTCTGGGGAATTTAAGAAAATAAAACCCCCAACCTTCAATGGAGAAACGGAAAAAGGAGAAGAGGCGGAATCCTGGTTATCCGGGATGAGAAAATATTTTCAAATTTATAATTATTCAAACCAGTTGAAAGCGAGGATGGCCATATATAACCTGTCAGGGAAGGCAGATATATGGTGGCAAGATTTGAAGAGGGTTAAAGGGATTAAAGAAAAAGAGGTCAATTGGAGCACGTTCAAAAGGTACTTCAAGAAGAAGTTCCTATCTGAACAGTACTATGAAGAAAGGGCCAAGGAATTTTATGAGTTAAAGCTTGGTTCCATGACTATGAAAGACTTAAACAGCAAGTTTTTAAGTCTGTTGAGGTATGTGCCGTATTTAGTTGATGAGAAACCGAAGGTACAGCGGTTTCTCAGCTGCCTGCCATACCATATAAAAGACAGAATTGAATATGACAATCCCAAAACTCTGGAAGAAGCAATGCAAAAAGCAAATTTCTGTTTTGAACAGAACAAAAAGAAGGAAGGAATAGCCAATTGGAAGGCTAGAAAGAATGGTAATCAGGCTGAATACAAGAAAAAGAAGTTTATACCTCAGAAAAATTTTAAGAACAGCAAGAACAGAAACCATTCTAATGGCAAGAACTTTCAAGGAAGAAAAAATGGTGCTTCAAATAACTCCAACAACTTCAACAGCAGTAAGGAGATTTCTAATAATCATGGAAATTTTACTAAAAATTTTGAGAGGAAGGAACCTGTTAAATGTTGGGAGTGTAATGGCCTGCATTATGCTTCAATTTGCCCAAACCGAAAGAATCCAAACAACAATATTCACACCATTCAAGATGAAATGACAGTTGGATATTTTGCAAGGACAATGCCCCGGATCAATGCAGCATTGGAAAATCGACAAGCTGAGTACCAAACTTCCATGGTGGAAGTAGAAGGTATGATTAACAAAACTTCTGTAACTATTTTGATAGATCCAGGTGCTAGCTTAAGTTATATTTCACCTCAGATAGTAGAAAAGTGTCATCTGAATGTTGAAAAGTTTGATAACTCTTGGCTGGTTCAACTAGCCACAGGGGCAAAAAGGAAGGTAAATTGTTATGTTAATGATTGTATTTTAGATATGAATGGTTTTAAAACTGTTGTTAAATTAAATGTATTACCCCTTGGTTCTTATGACATACTAATAGGTATGGACTGGTTAGAACAACATAGGGTTGTGTTAAACTATTTTGATAAAACGTTTACCTGTGTAAATAATAATGAACAGTCTGTAATAGTTAAAGGTATTCCTAGAAAGATTGTGGTTAGGCAGATCTCTGCCTTGCAGCTCAAAAGAGCAGTCAGGAAAGGATGCAAGGCCTATGCTGTAATTATTACAGATGAGGCAAATAATGTTGAAAAAGATAAAATAAAAATAGAGAATATTCCTGTGTTAAATGAATTTATCGATGTTTTTCCGGAGGAAATTCCAGGATTACCTCCTCGGAGGGAACTGGATTTCACAATAGAGCTGGTACCAGGTGTTGTACCTAGCTCGAAGGCTCCATAGCGTATGAATATTCTGGAACTTAACGAGTTAAAAATGTAGTTAAAGGAACTAATCGATAAGAAATATATTAGACCTAGTGTTTCCCCTTGGGGAGCACCAGTAATTTTTGTTAAAAAGAAAGACGGTACTATGCGACTCTGCATAGATTACCGTCAACTTAATAAAATGACAATTAAAGATAGGTATTCATTGCCCCGCATAGACGATCTGTTTGATCAGCTGCGCGGAGCTACGGTGTTCTCTAAGATAGACCTGAGATCAGGCTATCATCAGGTGAGAATAAAGGAAGAAGACATATTTAAGACAGCCTTCAGGATGAGATATGGACATTACGAATTTGTCGTAATGCCATTCGGGCTTACTAATGCCCCAGCCATCTTTATGTGTCTAATGAACAACATAATGCATAAATATTTAGACAAGTTTGTTGTCGTATTCATTGATGACATCTTGATCTACTCTAAAAATGAAGAAGAACATAAGGAGCATTTACGGATAGTTTTACAAGAACTACGAGAGCAACAACTCTATGCAAAGTTCAGTAAGTGTGATTTCTTTAGGGATGAAATCCAGTACTTAGGTCACATGGTGACAAAGGAAGGGATTTCAGTTGATCCTGAAAAGATCCGGGCAATTGAATATTGGCCAGTACCTAAAGACGTAACAGATGTTAGGTATTTTATGGGAATCACCGGTTATTACCGGAGATTCATAGAAGGTTTTTCTAAGATAGCCAATCCAATCACTTCCTTGCAGAGAAAAGGCAAGAAATTCGATTGGAATGTAAAATGCGAAGAAAGATTTAAGAAACTAAAAACTTTATTAACAACTGCGCCAATTTTAAGAATAGCGGATCCCAATAAGGATTTCCTGGTTTGCACAGATGCTTGTAATAACGGTCTAGGCGGAGTGATGACTCAGGATGGGCATGTTATTGCCTATGAGTCTAGAAAGCTAAATATCCATGAAAAGAATTACGCTACTTACGATTTAGAACTGGCTGCTGTTATTCATGCCTTAAAAATGTGGCGACACCACTTGATAGGAAGAAAATTTACTTTAATGACGGATAACAAGGGTTTAAAATATCTTTTAGATCATCCTAATTTAAATGCAAGGCAAGCTAGATGGCTAGCCTTCCTAAGTGAATACGATTTTGAAATTCAACATATAAAAGGAAAAGAAAATAAAGTAGCTGATGCTTTGAGCAGAAATGCAAAATTGAATTTTACAACAACAATCAGTACTTATAATTCTGATTTGAATGAACAGCTAACTGAAAGTATAAAATCGGATGAAATTTATCAAAAGTTACAAGCTACAGCTAAGGAAGAACCCATAGAAAGTTTAACTAAAGGTTATAGTTTAAATAAAGATGGTTTTTTACTATTTAAGGACAGATTGTATGTGCCAAATGTGTCTAAAATTAAATTGTTGATTCTAGATGAAGTGCTTAAAACCCCTTATTCAGGACATCCAGGCTATCAGAAAACTGTCACTATGTTGAGAAAAGATTATTTCTGGCCTAACATGAAATCTGAAACAGCTGAATATATAGCTAGATGTTTGTACTGTCAACAAGTAAAGACAGAACTCAACATCCAGCTGGGTTATTGCAGCCCTTGCCTATTCCCAACTGGAAATGGGAAATAATCAGCTTAGATTTCATTACGAGATTACCCAGAAATCAAAATCAGAATGATTCAATTATGGTGGTAGTGGATAAATTAAGTAAAGCAGCACATTTTATTCTTGTTAAAACCACTTTTAAGGCTGCAAATATAGTAGACATTTTCTTAAAACAGATTTTTTGGCTACATGGTGTGCCGAAAGTTATTATTTCAGACAGGGATCCTAAATTTACAGGGAATTTTTGGAAATCCTTGTTCAAAGGATTAAACACCACTCTGAATTTCAGCACCTCTTTCCATCCTCAGACGGACTGACAGACTGAAAGAGTTAATCAAGTGTTGGAAGATCTGTTAAGAATGTATGTTAAGGATCAGCCTGGTAAGTGGGAGGATTATTTACATTTAGCAGAATTTGCATACAATAACAGTTATCAATCTTCAGCTAAATTTAGCCCTTTTGAAATTCTGTATGGGCAAACATGTAACACTCCAATCTCCTGGAATAATCCAGTAGATAGATTAGTGTTGGGGCCCGAATTATTAAAAGAAATGGAACAGATTGTAAAACAGGTACAGGAAAACTTGAAGGTTTCGCAGGATCGGCAAAAGAGTCAAGAAAATCTGAAAAGAACTCCTAAAGAGTTCCAGGTGGGTGAGCATGTGTTCATAAAGGTAAGACCAAAGAAGAGCTCCCTAAGACTGGGGAGTTGTGCAAAACTAGCACCACGTTATTGCGGTCCATTTGAAATATTATCTAGAGTTGGTCAAGTTGCTTATCAGTTAGAATTACCACCTAATTTAAAAGTGCACAATGTTTTTCATATTTCTGTTATGAACAAGTATGTACATGATGCTACTCATGTGATTGACTGGAACGTTGTACAGGTAGAACCAGAAGGGGAATTTCTGGTGGAACCGGATTGTATCCTCGGTAGGAGGGAGATTACTCTGCGGAACCGCATAATTGGACAGCTGAAGGTGCAATGGAAGCACCTTAGTCCTGAAGAAGCTACTTGGGAATTGGAAAGTAAGATGCAAGAAGCATACCCACATCTATTCCAAGAAGTTCCTGAGGAAGAAGAATAAGTAACATCGAGGACAATGTTACATTTTAAGGGGGTGTGTATGTCACATACCCCAATTTTGTAAAATTATGTAATTTGTTTTATTTATTTTTGAGACATTATGTTAAACTTAATCCTAAGTAGGGATTGATGACTCAGAAGAGTCAACAGTTATGGAGTGTAATTCAGAATATTTTATTAATAATAAATAAATTGTGGAGACAACAGCATGGGAGAGATGTTAAAAAGAGGTTACTGGTCAAACTAATGGATGGAACTAGGTGGAAAGGCAAAATACAAGTGGCAGCATCCTCAAACACTTCCTAAGTTGCAGGTGGCAACTTCCCTATATTTGGGGTCATGATTCCCCAAGAAAGTGGAATGTGAGCAGGTGGCTCATTAAATGACAGTTAACCCAACTAAGACCTAGGCAATCTTTAAAAGTACTCAATGAAGAGAGCTCAGGCTGCTCAGTTTTTATTCCAGAAAGAATTCATTCAGCTGAATTTTATTCAGGAATTTCATTTGAGGAAAAAGGGAAAGACAGTAAGGAAGTGTTTGAGTGAATGTTTGCAGTAACTTGATTCTGATTACATCTATTTGAGCTGAGAGAACTGACTGATAGTTCTGAGTTGATACTGAGTTGAAGACTGTATCTATTTTGCTGCACCTAGTTCCGGCCAGGGAGACCAGAGCAAGCTCAGGGGTCCTGAGAAGTCGCTGTCTGAGTGCTCTCCAGGAATTGGTAGGGAGGAATGGCCTCCCATTGTCGTTGTTGTCCACAACATTAAACAGGTTTTTCATTCATTTCTTTAAATATTTCTGAGTATAAATGGATAAATGTTATAATTATTTACATGTCTGAGTAATTGTTTAGTATCTGTAAAATTAGTATCTTGGTATGTTAGTAGAAAAACCTGTTAGTATCACTGTGTTTTTCCACATCTGGTATCACCAGATAGTACTCTAGCACAGTATCTCAGTGTTTAGAAGAAGTATTCTTCTGAACTGAGTTCCCTAATTTAATTACAGCTATTACAAATGTCTATCTGTTTAATTTATTAGCTATCTTTCTATAGCTTTAAATTAATCTAGAACTGTAACTCTCTTTCTCAGGAAATATTAACAGTAAAAGGAAAAGATAGAATAAGTATGCTTGCAGTATAAGTTATAATTGTTTCTTCTATTTCAACAAATACATTACTGATAGAAGATCATAAGTATTTATCAATTAAGATAACACAATTACAGTATTTCGTAGTAATCTGTATTATAGCAGAGAATGCATTTACCCAGAATTTCTGTACACTCATGTTGTTTTAAGCTCGATTAAAGCATATTTTCGTAACTGTTACCTTTTAAATAGATGCTATTTTATATTCAAGTGTTTATATTGTTATTAGATAAAGTTTACTTAATTACTATATAAGTACTATAAGAAATATTCAAATTTCAGAACCAAATAATAAGTATATGACATTAAAACAACACTCATAGTAGCATCAAAGAGTAGTATTGTATTTTAGTAATTACAATGTAACATGGTGTTATATAAGTAATATAATAACATACAAATAGAAATCTAGTTTATTAAAATATAGAATGTAAATAATATAATATTTATGTACTAGTCTTTTAATAACGTTTATTTATTTAAAATCAAGTTTACTTTCACGGCCGTAGCCAGAAAACTCTTTACAGAGTTAGGGTTATACCCTTAACTTAAACATTAAAAATAACAGCTCAAAAACCACAGAGTAAGCAGCATAAAACTATAAACTATTTATTCTATACAGAGCAGTAAAGAAAGAGATAACGTACTTAACATAAAACTGAAATAAACGCTTATGGAAGCGGTATTACAAAATTTGGGTAAAAACCCTAGTCGTTTTTA